>JANHZT010010273.1:59489-69702 GCA_032468215.1 Stegonotus admiraltiensis
CTTTGGTGGGAAGGTAACAGCATTCCGTGCACCTTTGGCATTTAGTCATGCTGGCCACATGACCACAGAGACGTCTTCGGACAGCACTGGCTCTTCGGCTTTGAAAAGATGAGCACCGCCCCCTAGAGTCGGGAATGACTAGCACATATGTGTGAGGGGAACCTTTACCTTTACCTTATTCTTTCCTATTTTGTCTAGGGAATTGGGGGGAGAGTTACTTTGCCCTAGCTTTAATTTGTAAATTAAACAGATATTAGAAATATTCTATTAGTGTGCAATGGTCTTTATTTTAATATATTTTGAGTTGGCTGGGTTTATTTTCTGTCCAAAAAGTAAGGAGCATGATGCTTGTACTTCAATTAATATTTAGATTTTAGTGGCTATTGCTATCCACGCATGAATGCTGGCCATCCCAGGTGGATTTTATGAATGCTGGAAAGATATACTAGATCTACAGCTGCAAATTTATATCTTCAATGGTATTAACTATAGTGGACTGTAGTAAACAGCTGCAGGAGATAATTTCAGGTAGTAAAGCAGTGACCAGAGATCAGCACTGAACTCTTTCTGCACTTACAACTGTTCTCCCCAGCTGCTCTTCTTCCAGGCAGGTGAAACTGAAAAGAAGTCCAAATGGGAGAGGCAGAACACCTTAGGGATAGAGGAAACATTCAGCAGTCTTTACCATCTCTCTGTGAAATCTGTTCCCACTTCCCACGCATAGGAAGTTTCCTACCTTTAAACTATCCACATTGGCTTAATTACACACAAAGCCTCTTCCTTTCTGTTTGAACTGTCATGTCCATTTCAGACAGTTTCCATTGTGATATAGAAGTTAGAGTGTTAGATTAAGATTTGGAAGATCACAATTCAGATTTTGGCTGTAAAATTTCTGGGTAATTTAGCCTGGGTATTGCTCTAAGCATAATGTAGCCTACTGAAGAGATTTGTGGTAAACATTAATAAAAAGAAAACCCAAAAGGATAAAGCTACATATTGAATCCATCAGCAACTAGATGGGAAAGGAAATTTATGAATAATAAATTACCTTGGCATTTTTGCAAACTCTCAATTTTCCTCCGTAGACTTATTCCCAACTCCCATTCACATAGACACTCTGGAAAACCTCTCACTCATCCATTTTGTTGTCTTCTATGTTTCATGTATGTTGAAAGATACTTGAATAATGTCTGTTTCTTTTCATTGCTCTGTATATCTGGGAGAAAGCTATAGATCAGGAAACAACCTATGACTCCAATAAGGCAGCATACAGCCACCAACTGCTTTTGGGAGGGGAAGGTCTATAGAGGCACTTTTGACTATGGAGCTAGACTTCAACAATCTCACTACCAAAAATCAGAAGAATAGTGTAGGGAGAAAAATCCAGTCTGGTTCCAATCCAGGGGGGGAAATGCTGGACATAAAATGGAAGCTGGCTACAAAGAAAGTTTCTGTTTATTTGGTTTTCCAGAAACTTCAGTGACAGCAGTACGTTTCTTGGGTGACTGACAAAATGGCTGAGTGAGTGGATGGATTTTTATAGGGTTCTGAGGTTTGGTGATTGAGATGCTCCAGGGGGTTGTGTAATGTAGTGAGCCTTGTGTCTTTTACTATTTCAATGGTGGTGGGTTAATCCTATTATATCCTGAAGATAATGTCCTATCCTTAGAATTTGGGTTGGGGAATATAAATTCTTAATCCCATCAGGTCCAGCTTGGGGGAGCTTATTGTTGAAGGTGTTTTGTTTCTGAATGGATAGGCCCAGTCTTTCTGAATGGATACCAAATCTCCATTCCAAAAGACCAGTATCTTCTGCTTGAGGCTGTTTTCCTATGGCAGAAAGACAGGGGCTGCTTTCTGCTTTTAAAAACATTTCTCCATTTCTCCTTTGGGGAAATATTCTACACTGACTCTTTTTAATATTAAGAACAAAGAATATTTTAATCTGAAGGGGGGTGGGTTGTAGTTCGTATAATAATTTTCCACAATTTATGGGAGGGAACATACACAAAGTATAAACAAGCTGGAAGATCCCAGCCCATTTTCTATCATTGTTGCATCCTCGGTATCCCCCTTTGAAATTATAAGTTCCCAAAAGATTGTCCATTCCTTTCTAGATAAATGCTATTTTATAAAACTTGTCATCTCTTTATTAATATGTATTTTCACCCACTTGCTTCGCTATGTTTCAGTGGAATGCAAAGTTCCTAAGAGAGGAAGTGTATCCAAAGTCTAGATTTTACCAATGGAAGTAATATTCTTCTTTTTACTCCTGAACCTTACTCCTTCATACAATTGATGCTAAAGAAAGAAAGAGGATAAAAGCTATTCCTCTCCCAGGAATACATGGCAAAGAAATAGCCATCATAACTCCTTTGACAGCCATTATTATCTAGCACATTGTCAGTGAGAGAAGATATAGCTCATCAGAAAGGCCAAGGGACTGATTTTGAGGCTTAAGTTTCAGTACTTGTTTTCAAGGTTTCTTTTAGAAAAACCCAGATCCATTGCTTTAAAGATTTGGCTCATTAGGATGGATGAAGATATTGATTGGAGCACTTGGTTTATCTGTTTAATGTGGAGAGGTTTTCTCTCCCCTCGTGTATGCTTTGTGGCATTTGATGTGGAAAGAACTTCCTGTTTGATCTCTATGAACAGGAATTGCATGTGCAGTTGGAATCCTGCAGAGATATCCTGGGATCTGTCAAGAAGCAGCTTGCCGACTGCCAGCAGGAAATGAAGGCAGCTGATCAACAGCTGCAGGAACAGAAGCAGGAATGTGAAGAGCTGACAAGGGCCCTGGAGGACTGCAGGCAGAAAGCACAGCATTGGAAATCCTCAGTGGAAGTTCTAGAAAGGTGAAGGTGGGAAAAAAACAGAGGCTTGGCCTATTACTGTAATCATCCCAAGGGGCATGGCTTTGACTCAGTTCTTCTGGCAGTTGCACCAGTTGTGGCCTTAGAAGATGCATCATAGAACTTTTTTAGTGATTTGTCACTTACAAAAACTCTTCTCGTTATGCAGATTCCCATAACTTCTGGGGAAGGACTTTGGCACAGTAACAGAGTATTTATTTGCACACAGAAAATTCCAAATCAGCATTTCCAAACAGGATTGGAAAACTCTGCTGGAGAGCTGTTTCCAGTCATTAAGTATAAACAGTATTTTACTAAATCAGAATGAGGCACATGCCGCTCCACTAGAATGCTTTTTTGCAACCTTTCAAATCTGATTTCATTGCCAAAATTCCATGATAAGCTACCAAGCAACAGCCCTTTTTGATGGGTGCATGCCGGTAGATGTATTTCTTTCTTTCTTTCTTTTTTGCAAAATAAAAGGTATGATTTTTTTAAAAAGTAACAAAAGTCCAGTTGTGGGGGGAAAGGTCAAAAATATTGGTAATTCCCTTCTGATGACTTCTTCACATCAATTTTATGTCCCTGTAGTCCTTTGTCACTGAAAACATACCGTAGGTTGTTAAAATGCTGCAGCTCCTAGTCACAAAAATGCTGCCTGCTTCTGAGTTAGATAGAATTGTTTTTTGACCCAGTATAAAGCACCCCTTTATGTCTGTCCGGGGCATAATTTTAATGATTGAGTTTGGTACTTACTCTTGGGAGGATGAAGAAAAGTGTACTATCAATTTTTCCATGATATTAACATGGAAGGGTCTTCTGTTCTGATGTTGTGATCATCAGCCAAGGATGTGAACAGTGATGATTAAAGTGATGATTAAATGCTGGCTTTGGGAATAACATACATCAGCATTTGTTGTTGCCAAAGGTTATCAAATATCTCTGCACACGACCTCAGTAATATTTTAGTGGTATTATTTAGTTTTGATGTTTATAAAAGCATATGTGTACAATTAATTTGTTCAGAGAAAGTCATTTGGCAAGGAAAGGTATCCAGTAACAGACAAAGAAGATATTTACAGATCCTCTAAATGCAGGCATAGTGGACAAATGCAGCTTCCATACAAATGCATTTTATAGCCAGACAGCAATGCAAAAGACCCTCTTGTGAAGTATCAGTAGGATACATCTTCAAAAAGGCCTCTACTGCAGCTCTCTACTGTTAAGATAGGATTGTAATGGTAAAAGCACACCTAGAACTTTTAAAGGTTAATATTAATGGCTTAAATTGTTCCTCATGAGCAATATCTTACATACGCAAGATGTTGAAAGAATTTATTTCTTCCATTTTACATCATTAACTTACAAAATTCATAGTGCCCTTAGAGCACGGGTGTTAAACTTGCTACATCACGCTGCCATCATGTGACATTTCATGATGTTTTCCCATCTGGCCCACAGGCTGCCAGTTTGACACCCCTGCCTTAGAGTGAGCTAAGATCTTTGCAGAAAAATGTCTTCCCTTCTCCAGCACTTTCTGGAATCACTATATGATAAGGTGGTATTTATTTATTATTTATTTGGTCAAATTTATATGCTGCCCTTTTCCCAAAGGACTCAGGGTGGCTCACAACGGATTAAAACCATAGAACAATAAAAATAAATTAATTTAGATTAATTAAAATACAACAATTAAAACCCATATTAAAACCAAACTAAAAGCACCCCGCAGATCAGGCAATTTGTTTAAAAAGCCACGTCTTTAGGTCCTTGCGGAAGGAGCGGAGGTCAGGAGCCGTGCAGAGCTCGGTGGGTAAACCATTCCAGAGGGTCAGCACGCTCACAGAGAACGCCCTCATCCTGGGCGCCATGAGCCGACATTGCCTGGCCGTCGGCACCCCGAGGAGGCCTGCCCTATGCGAGCGCACTGGTCGGTGAGAGGCTGGCAGTAGGTGCTCCTACAAGTACCACATCACATGATAGTTCCAGTTAGCAGTGATAGCATAGAGACCCCTATCTGCAATTAGCCTGGTGATGCTATAAGGTTTTGTTTTTTTAAAAAAACCTTATAGCAAAGCCAGAAGAGATCTCTGGCTCAGATGATATAGTTTTAAAAGTAAATGTAATCCTTGTTCACTCCCAGCCAGTGAAATTATTATGTTTGCAGTTTTACAAAAATCCTTACAAAAACTGTCCAGTCAAAATGGACAAGTAAAGCAGATTTTTTAAAGGGATCTACCTTCCCTTAACATTTGGTGTACTCTCCTGTTACAATCTATTTGAATTAGATTGCAACGTGTCATAATTCTGCCTTTAATTAAAGTTTAAATAAATGGTCTTTAATTCTTTCCATTTCAGTCACATGATGGTGAAAAATAGTTTGAATTCTCTTCTGAAAGCTTGCCTGCTTTTGATATGCTTTGAACTTCAAAAAAAGTTCTAGAGAGTTATTAGAAACAGCAGTTCAAAAACAGAAGAGATAAATAGAACAGCTTTTGAGTAATAAACATATACAAGAGCGTATGCAGAAAAATAAATTTTCATTCCTAATGTCATGATAGAAGAGTGATCCTCAGCATTTCCGTTGGTTAGGAAGTATTGTGAAAATCATCTGTGCTGGTTTCATCTATAACTGGGATGCCTCTGAGCTCCTTTTGCTCAATGCAGAACTGTCTGGCAGCCGATAAAATCTAATTCACACAATCACTGCATTCTCTTGTAAAGTTCTAACTTCTAGTGCTTTAGTTAAGGCACCAGACTAAAAAGTAGGAGAAAGTGAGTTCTAGTTCCACCTTAGCCACCAAAGCCAGCTGGGTGACCTTGGGCCAATCATTCACCCACAGCCCAACTCATGTTAGAGGGTGGTTATTGTGGGGAAAATAGGAGAGGGAAGGTGTGTTGAATATGTTGCCACCCTGAATTATTTGTAAAAATTATAAAGGTGGGATACAAATAAATAATAAAATAAATACTATTTCTGCCCCCTTTGGGAAAGAAAAGTCCTCGCAGCCTTTGGGGACTGCCATCAAATTGTTCCTGGCCTTATTTTCAGGACCAGCTGATGTCAATAGAGAGTCAGATTTCTCTAGAGGGCATTTTTGCATCACTACATACATTTATTCAAACAACAAGAAGGACCTAAGAAATTGTTATTGGACCCAAACTCCCATTATTGCCAGCTAGCAGTGCTGTTTAATCCATGGTTGACCCAGATCATAAATAGCTTTCCAGCCAGAAACCTGAGAAGGCAGTGTGCAGAATAAGGACTTGCCTGACCTTCATTCTTTACTGTAATGCAAAAGCAAAATGTTTACCGCTGTCATCGTGACCATGGGTTTTTTTTAAAGAAGAAGTTTAAAGGAATTCTTTTGAGTCTTATGTTAAATGAAATGTACCTTGATTTATTTGCTTGTGTCAGTCTATTGTAAATGAATGTGTGGACTCTGAGAATACCGTATACCCAGTTAGTCTACTATGAGTTCATCTCAAATCCTGCCTCCCCATTTCCTGTAGCATTATAAACACTAGAAATTGAACAGAGATAACAAAGCCTATCTCTTTAACGCAGGTAGTGAAAGCCAAGCCATACTTCTTTGAAAAGTGGGCCAAGACTTGATTTCTAGTGAAGGCAGTAAAAAATTGCAGAATCTTCTCATCACCGAGTGATTTCCCCTTCCAGTTTGTCCCACGCATTTCTTCCAACAAGTATTTCAAATGTCTGACTTTTATAACTGGACAAAAAGCATAGGGGTAGGTAGTTGGAAAGGAAGGGTTTTGATGAGGGGTGGTGGTGAATCTGTTCCTTCTACATTTTCTGATAGAAAATAAATTATTCATCCAAGCCCTATTTTGCAAAGAAGCAACTGGTCTTTAGAGGTATACAGTGATAGCTCCACCCTGACAAGCATGCCCATGTCTGAATGATCCTGGCCCAAAATTGTTCATATTTTTTTCCTCATTTCTCAGAGAGAAGGAGACCTTGGAGATAGCAACCAAAAGCCAGACTCAACAACTTGATGCCTCCCATTTGGAGGTAGAGCGCCTGAAATCAATGAATGGAGAGCTACAGAAACAGAGAAAACTCCTTGAAGAGCAAAAAGAAGATGTGATTAAGGAAAGGGAGAGGACAAGGAAGGAATCAGAGCGAGGGTGAGATGCTGCATTGTGTTTCTAGGACTGTGTAATGAAAGCGGAATAGGCCAAGAGAATATTGGTGGGCAGCAGTTACTAGAAGACAGCTGAGACATTCCATTATGTGGGTGGGAAAGTAATCTGTGAAGAACAGATCCTTTTCACTCAGTGGAAGCCCCAGAAAGTCCCATCAAATTGCTATATTTCAGGGCTAGTTAATTCGGATTTTTAAAAAATAACTGAAGATAGAAAAATTGGAGGTACAGTAGGCAAAGAAAGCACTTATATATGCAACAATTGTGGAATTGGATGCTGCAATATATGAAGACAATCATTGTAGATTACTTAAAAATGTAGATATTTTTGGAGAACACAGTCAACAATAAGCTTAGATATGACTACAGTTAATTGTATTCCACAATCAGAGACGGTACAACTTTAATAGTTGTTACTGGAGAAAAACAATAAGAATATCTATTTGTCCTTATGTCTGATTGGAATCCTTTCCAAAGTCATGGTTGCCTGGGATTTAAAATAGAATGCTGGAGTGGGGTGTTTTAACAGATCTCTTCCATCATCATTATTGGAATCTTGTGACTACATCTGTATTCCTTGCTAAATGTAAAGATAGTACAAATATGTTTTGGCATCTTTTGGCCAATATGCCAAAGTCCATTCTCCTCACAGACATTTTCATCCTGTTTTATGCAAGTTAGAATCTCTAATCCAGAGACTACCATGCAAGTCAATATACATATTCTCCATCTCAGATTCGGAGTACAAACATGGTACCCCCACACACTCAGGAAATATCAACAATGTGTTCTGCTATGGTTAGTGAAACTGTAAAGTCTAATTAGACTTTTCTCTTTCCATAGGCAAAGGTCTCTGGAGCAACTTGAAGAAAAAATGTCAGTCCTGAAGAAAGAACTAGTGAATGTGAAGGAATCTTTGAACCAGGCCATGCTGGAAAAAGATGTACTGGAGAGTGCAAAGGAAGGCTTGAGCAAAGCACTTTCCAAAGTAAGGATTGCTTGTTGATGTGTTTTTGCATGCCATTGGGCTCTTTTCCCATCTCTTGCCCTGATTGGGGAAACGTCTTCACATTCAGTTCAGAAGTAGTCCTGCTGCAACATTTCACACTCTCACATTATCTTGCTTTTCTAAGAAATATTTTATGGAGGATATTCTTATTTATTTGTCAAACATGTACAAGATAGCAGATGTATAAACATAAACATAAACAAAGGAAGTAAGTACCGATAAATGTGGACAGTAGGACAGGGAAAGTAGGCATGCTGGTGCGCTTATGCCCGCCCCCTTTACGGACCTCTTAGGAATGGGGTGTGGTCCACAGTAGACAGTTTGAGGTTGAAGCTGTGAGAGTTTGAGGCTGTAACAGCAGAGTTAGGTAGAGCATTCCAGGCATTGACCATTCTGTTGCTGAAGTCATATTTTCTGCAATCGAGTTTGGAGCGATTTACCTTGAGTTTGTATTGATTGTTTGCCCGTATATTATTGTGGTTGAAGCTGCTCAATCATGTTAAAGTCCAATATACAGTGTGGATTCCAGGCGGATGAGCTGTATTGAAGAATTGGTCTGGCAAAGGTTTTGTATGCCCTAGTTTGTTGTATAATGTTACCGGAGAAGAAGCTTTGCAAGATTAGGTTAACAATTCCTAATACTTTTTGGCAATGCTGTTAAAGTGAGCTCTGGGGCTTAGATCGTTTGAGATAAGTACTTCTAGGTCCTTGACAGAGTGAGGGTCGTCTACGAGATCATTTCTGCCCAACTTGTATTTGGTGCTCTGATTTTTTTTGCCAATGTGCAGGACAGAGCATTTATTAGTTGAGATTTGGAGTTGCCAAATGTGCAACCATTCATTGACCATAGTTAATGTCACTTTGTAGGGCAGCAGCATTGTTAGTGGTGTTAAATAATCTTATGTCATCAGTGAAGAGGACACAGCTGCTTTTAATAGGTCATTGATGTAAAGCAGAAACAGTGTGGGTCCTAAAACACTGCCTTGGGGGACACTGCTGTTAACAGGTACCAGATTTGATTGGGCCCTCCCTATTTTGACTATTTGTTGCCTGTTGGACAGGAACATGGCTATCCACTTGTGCCGGGATCCAGAGATGCTGTAAGAATTTAATTTCAACAGTAGTTTGTCGTGTACCACTGAGTCAAAGGCTTTACAGAAGTCTATGTAAATTGCATCTATCGCTTTACCCTGGTCAAGATGTGTGGTCTAAATGTTTCTACAGTGTAGGAGTTGCAGATTACAGGACAATTTTTTTCTAAAACCAAACTGCTTGTTAGATAGCAGGTCTCTAAGTGGAGAGTGATGGATTCGGTTATAATTGATTCCATAACTTTACAGGTGACGCAACACAGTGAGATTGGTCTGTAATTATCTACTAGACCAGGCTCTCCCTTTTTAAAGATAGGTATAACTGTGGCTAATGACCATCAGTTGGGCAATGAGCTGGTTCTGAAGGATACCTCATAGATTGTGCATAGAGGTTCAGCTAGGGTGGTGGCAAGCTTTTTCAAAAAGTAGGCACATAATCCATCAGGGCCAGTAGATAGAGATGGCTTTAGGTTACATAGTCAACAATATCTGCTGTTATCTATTCTATGTAAAACCTTTAAGAAGTGTTAAGTACTTCTTTATTTTACCAATTTTTGCTTGCATAGAGATAAAAAGATGTTGACACCAGCTAAGTAAACAAAAATGAATATTGACCTTAATTCTGAAGATTAGTATTGTACTTGAACCTGACCTTGAACCATTATTGCCCATCTGAATGCTGACACCTTAGCCAGTCTACACTAATATATAACCTTTGTTCCTGGAAAAGGTATATTTGACTAGGGTGATTTGTACCTTAACTCCTATTTTTGTAAGCCATTGGGAGTTGAATTGTTTGAATCAGCATAGAAGCCTAAATAATTGGCCATTTGGGGTGGGAGTTCCAAATGGAAACCATCAATCAATCAATCAATCAATTTATTATTACAGTCTTAGACCAGAGACCAGAACAAATAAAAACGCTCAGTAAATATACAATTAAAAATACTAGTATAAAATAATAAATAACTAAAATCTATAATAAAATCCAGTCTGTCAATTATACATGGTCTAACTCAGTGGTAGGCAAACTTGGCTCTTTCACACCCTGTGGACTTCAACTCCCAGAATTCCTAAGACAGCGAAGCTGTC
>JANHZT010010273.1:86625-99531 GCA_032468215.1 Stegonotus admiraltiensis
TATACAAAAGTATGAAGGCTATTGCTTAACGCATTGTAAGCCGCCCTGAGACTCCAGAGAAGGGCGGCATATAAATCGAACCAATAAAATAAAAGAAAGAAAGAAAGAAAATGTGCTGGGTATAAGAGGGGACTGGATTCTCAAGCTGGCCAATGGCAATTAAACAGCTTGGGCAAATAATTTTTAACATCTTTCCTGAACCATTGCAGCCCTAATTTGAATCAGAGTTTTTATGGTTGCTTTTAATATTTTCTTTTTTTTAATGCAAGAAAATTGATTCATGGACTTTGTGATTCTGATGTCATCAAGGTTCTTTTTTAAAAAGAAAATCTGTACTCAGAAAGCATTGGAATGTAACTAATTGAAATTCCAATTACTTGAAATTAATGTGGCACAGCACTGAGGATGAAATACTAGCAGCTCCAGGAAGTTTTCAGAAGGAAAGAACTAGTGCAAAAAACCCTTGCTTTTTTGTAAATAGCCTGGAAAGAGATAAGTAGATACTGGTGATGTCATGAGGACATCTAAAATAGGGACACTATGCTGACACAGACATTCTTTGATTAGGCTCCATTCTCCTGGCTCCACATTTTGTTTCTCATAATGCATATCTGGGTTTTTCCCCCTTTTTTCAATAGCTTTTTGTGGGATTGTTTGATTCTGCTTTTAAATAAAAACACATTGGCAATATCAGCCAGAGCCCTCTTGTATCTCCAGAGAAATCTATTCACAAGCTTGCAAAGCACAGCCTCTTAAGACAAAGCAAACAAACAGCACAACAAGGGTGAGAAACCCCACCAGAACAAATCTGAAAAGCATTTCAGCTGGAAAGATTGACTGAGAACCAGCAGAAAGCCAGCTTTAAAACAAATACATTCCCTGAAGGACTGTAAACAGTAACTCCACCCCAATTGCTTAGAGCAGTGCAGAATGACAGAAACGGGCCCTGTTGCTGTGATTTCCTGGAAATCTTATTTCTAGCCCTCAGTTTCTTGCTTTATGGAACAACTTTAAACCCGTTGATGACTATGATCCTCCTGAGATGGGACCTGATTCAGTGAGCTATTTTCTGCAAGGTAGTACATGCAGAAACAGAGTAGGAACAGAGGCTGGAACAGAGAAGGGCGAGGTAACAAATGCAAGCCAGATGCTCCTCCCCAGGGCAAGGATGTTGCAATTCATAGCTGGAAGCCGCATGGCTGTGTTCCACGCATGGTCCAAACTCCGTCCTCTTGGAGAAGCTTATGAGTGGCTTGCAAAGCAGTGAGCAAGTTCTTGGCTCCAGAAGAAAAGATCTTGCCCAAGAGCATCTCATTTCCTGGAGCTCCCCCTCTCTGAATCCCCAGAGGAGCTCCCTTCAGCCTAGATGGCAAAACACAGCCTCCCAAACACAACAAGGGAAGCAGAAATCATCCTGCTCTACTCTGGGAACTGCAGTGCCTGCCAGAGGTTTCCTGCCCCCTCCCCCACACACAGAGGAATGGAGGGATTCTATGATGTTACTTCTACCTTTTCTACTGCTTTCCTATCATTTAAAAGGCTGATCGATACGATTTATTCAAAGAGAAGCCAACTGTTTTGTTAACAAAAATCATCATCATCATCCTAGGTCCTTGGAAAAGATTTGCTAGGTGAATAGAAATGACTATGCAACTAACAACAACAACAACAAATTTCCCCTTCAGAGTAACAAAACACAGAAACATGCATATGTATGCTGGCTACGAATTCTGGCAGCTGCATTACAAACACATCCAGAGATCACAAGTTTGGCAGTAGACTTGAAGTGCTTCAAGATTTACCCGGTTAAAATTTGAAGCAATGTATGCAATGAGGTGATGACAAGGAATATGCTGGCTAACCTTGCCTCACATGTAACATTCCTGTTGCAGCCATCTATAGACATTATTTCTGCAACAGGGAGAGTAATGAGCATAAAAACTGGCATAAAAGTCAGCAGGCAAAGCTAGTTAGCATGTCCCTGTTCTCTAATCACATTATCGGGCTACTTGAGATAACATAACTTCCTCTGAAATAAGTTTCTTAAGAGATCACAGTTCTCCTTTAGCCTAGGAATTCTGGAAATTATAGTTCCACACATCTGGAAATCACAGGGTTGAAAAGTTTGAACTATCCTAAATCAGAGGATCAGAATGATCAGTGATGTTTCCTCCAAGAAGTCCTGTGATGTGGGTGTTGTTTCCAATTATAAATGGGATGATTGAAGAAGCCAGATGTGTTCAATAATGTCCTGGGGCCAATACCTCTGACACTCATTATTAAGTAATTGTTAAGTGAATTATTATGTATTCTAACTATTTTAGCCTATACCACTTGGTTAACTCTGGAAATGGTTTTGCCCTCCAGATGTATTGGATTACACCTTCCAACAGCTATAGACAGGATGGCTAACTATATTAGCTACAGATAATAAATTGTCAACACATCTGGAAGGTATAGGATTGGGAAAGATTGATGTTTTTGAGGAATCTTGGGTGATGCACCTATATAGACTATATCCTATCATCAGGATTGGGCCGTATCTCAGATTGCTACTTCTTAGATAGCACTAGGTGGCACTAAGTATCCACAAGTCAATTCCCAATGTAGGCAAGCGACTTTCAATATATGAATAAAGATTAAAAATTGGGGGGGAAATTAAATATAAGTCCATGGGAGCAGAATCTAAGTCTTAGATAGCATAGGCAAAGCATGTACAGGAGTAATAGACCAGAATTCATCAGAATACAGATATACTGATTGTCCCGAATTCATCAGGTTGAAACAGTGGAATATCTGATGTTTTGAATAATATTTTATTTAAAAAGTAAGGGTTCAGAGGGATAGATGTAGAAGAGACAGGCAATATAAACATAGTTAAAATTATGTGGAAATTTGGATAGTAAGATATAAAATATATAGTAAATTATCCCAGTTTGATACCACTAGACAGCTAACAACTGTATAAACGAAAGTATATTGTTGTGCATTTTGAATAATAGTTTTAAAAATGGTTTTTATACATATGGAAACTGAATGTTTAATAACATCTGGCCATAGAGCAATGCACAGACATCAGACCAACCTGCTTGATTTTTAACCCTTTGTAACACTGTAGTCCATGATCTATAATTTGGTTCAGTAATTATCTCTCTTCTCTTTTCTATACAATTTCAATATGCAGAAAGGCACCACTATTTATGACATATTGTCAAAAAAGCAAATCGATTAACAAGACAATACAAATGTATTCAACACTACATTATAAATACTCTCTAATACCCAATCTCCCTTTTCTGCGTTTTAGACAGATCTGGGCACATTTAACTCATGTCTTCAGATTTGCTATTGCTGTTGTTTATTGGGTTTATTAGGGTTTTTCAGAAGGGTTTCTGTTTTAATAAACAAAAGTGTCTATGTGCCTAACACAGACTTCTTTTCTATCATAGCCAGTTGTTATTCCTTCAGCATTTCACACCAAATTTTCTTTCCATACCCATGGAAATGATCTGTCATGCTCGCTATGAATCCTGAACTATACCTGAACTGTCAGGGTATGTAGATTTAATAGCTGTAAGCTGATAGAAGGTTGTAAGCGGAAGCAACTGAAAGCTGATGCAATGGGAATGAGCAGCAGGGTTACTGCCACTTTTAAGAAGCTGGGTAAGAACCTGCCTATATAAGGAAAGCCATTAGAGGGCATTTCCTTCTCCTCATGTTCTCTCTTGTTGTGTATCTCATTGCTCTCCTTGTGTCAGTAGCTGTATGATAAAGTATTTACCATGTATAAGTTTGTATATATTTAGCTGTAGATAAAACCACTGTTAATTATCTAAAGGCGCTGTGTGCTGTGTTTTGCTCCTGGGTTTATCTCACAATACTAGTCATGCTGCCTAAACTCTGACATGAACCCCACCCAAAGTCCAGAAATCCAAGTCTCCCAGGGAGATGCCAATATATGTCCAATAGATCCCCTTTTGTAGCAAAATCGTCACCTTCCCTTTTTCCACTCGATGACTATTGCCTGTCTCTACCCAGGGAACAAAATAATCACCTCCATATTTTATCCCACTTTCCCATAATACTGTATACTAAACCTTGGACCAAACAGCCCACTAACAGTGGACTCACTTGCCCTCTTCCTTGTCTAGTTAAGTTTGCATATTTCTGGCTACTGTTCTCTCTTTGTTTCAACCTGCTTCATCCTTCATGCAGCTGCAACTCTTTATACATCCCTTCATTTTTGTCTTCTACCATGACTTTTGCAATAGTCTTTCTATTTCCATTGCTCCTTATACTGGCCACTGTCTTTCACCATGCTGGCTAACTAGTTCCTAATGGCAGCACCAATAGATAAAGCCATACTTAAGCACAGTAATCACAGGATGGCTATGACACCGGAACCCTAATTGCAATTTCTGGCCTCTAATTTCTGGCCTATTTCTGGCTTCCTCAATCTATGCCAGCAGCCCATGCTTCCAGTGCAATTTCCTTAAGCCTTGCCTGCCTGCCATCAGCTCAAATAGCCTGGCTAGGTGACTCAGTGGCTAAGACGCTGAGCTTGTCGATCAGGAAGGTCGGCGGTTTGACAGTTTGAATCCCTAGTATAGGTCTCCTGCGTGAGCAGGGGGTTGGACTAGATGACCTCCAACGTCCCTTCCAACTCTGTTACTGTTATTATTAAGGCAAAATGCAACTCATATCTGTCTTAGTTCCTCTTTTTAAATGTTTATCCCTGTTCCATTCTTGGCTCCTGTCGGAATGAATAGAACTCTTTCTGTTCCATCTACATAATACCTTGACACTCTTTTATTTGGTATGCTAACAGTGGTAACCTACCCAGCTTATGTTTCCAGGCTAAAACTAATGCAACAGCACTATGCAAAGTGCTTTTGTTACTAGTTCAGATTAAAAGATGAGGAGTAACTCAGTAATACATTGCATGTTTGGCATGCATAAGATCCAGGCTGACAAACCAAGAATGAAACCAGCAACATAAATTGCAGTCCTTCCCACCAAAATCCCCTTTATTACTATTGTCAGGCTACCGGTTTACTTCCATGAGGAAGTAGAATTAAAGAAGATGGGGGGAAATGTCACTTTCTCTTCAAAGGAAAATAGGTTGGCCACTTCAAGTTCAACAGAAGCACACACACAACTTCCCATGGAAATCCAGACCTTCTGACCAAATGATAGAAGTCACAGTGGGGCACAGACTTCTACCAAGATGATGGAAAGTGCAGCTGCTTGCTGGACTGGTTTCCGTGAGGCAGTCATGAAGAGCAAAGGCTGGGAAGAATAAAATGCTTTCACCTGTTCTCTCAGCTGCCATACTTCCCTTACTGAGCTCTGAGAGGTTTGGCAGGAGCCATCCTGAATTTTGTTTTGATCATTTATTGGATAAATTGCATATACACGCCCAGAATTATTCATCTTTATTGTTTATGTTATAGAGTCTGTAGGTAGCAGCACCAGATAATCTTGCCTGGACTCAGAGATTAAGGAGGATCCCTTTGGTTGGAACTTAGGAGAGTTCCAAGGAATCGTGGGCTGTAGGCTAGACTGGCCAGGTAAACACATCTTGGAAGAGGGCAGTAACAAACAGTGTCTATACTGTTGCCGAGAATACTGCCTGAATGTGTTCAGGTTGTCACCAGGAGTTGAACTCAATTTGAAGGAAGTTCACCTTTTACAATGCTATAATGCAGTGGCCCCCAACCTTTTGGGCACCAGGGACTGGTCCTGTGAAGAGAGGTTTTTCCGTGGACTGGAGGGCACATGGTTTTACATGCTGCCTGCATCCCATGATTAGGGCTTCACTTGTTTGCATGGACCGGTTTCTGGCATGCTGCAGTCTGGTGTCAGTCCACGGACCGGGGGTTGGGGACTCCTGCTATAATGTACAATGTGTGTTAAATTGTATCACACTGCTGTACACTCAAAAATTGTTCAACAGTTCTAAAGGGTATCTGGTTCTCCATTTGTCCTGTATGCCAATGATGCTCTAGTCCAGTTGCAAGTCACATGCCAATCCCACCACAAATTTTGGATAACAACCCCCACTAAATGAGCCACTAAAATGTGTTGTTAAACTGATTTTTTAATTGTAAGTGAAAGGAAATATTAAATATATGAGAAGTAAATCATATTAACTGAATTAACCTAAAATTTGTTACTTTTAAATTAATGATAATGTAAATATAATGTAGTTTTAATAGGATGCTGCTCTTTTGCTAATCCTGACCCTGGTCTTGTTCTAGAGTATAGTCCTTGCTTTGTTACTGAAGAAATATAAGTTGCATCTTGCTGCTTTATTCTATACCTTAAGTTTGCATCATTTCATAGTAACTTAGCAGAAGTAACGTTCAAGGAGCCTTGGTTGTGCAGTTGACTAAATGCTACTGTTAAAGGTAGTATTTAGCTTCTAGCTGCCTGCAATTACTGTGAGTTCAATTCTCACCAGACTCAAGGTTGACTCAGCCTTCCATCCTTTCAAAGGTAGGTAAAATCCCCGGCCGCGCGGGGGATTATGGGAGCAATGAGGCGCTCCCATGTGACACCCCTCCTGCGCAAGCTGCACTGGCTTCCGGTGGTCTTCCGGGTGTACTTCAAGGTGTTGGTGACTACCTTTAAAGCGCTCCATGGCTTAGGGCCTGGGTATCTTCGAGACCGCCTTCTGCCGCCAATAGCCTCCCACCGGCCAGTACACTCTCACAGAGAGGGGCTCCTCAGGGTGCCATCAGCCAAACAATGTCAGCTGGCGACCCTCAAGGGGAGAGCCTTCTCTGTGGCAGCACCCGCCCTCTGGAACGACCTACCCTCGGAGATACGTATGATCCCAGACCTTCAGACTTTTCGTCGGGCCCTTAAAACTCACCTTTTTCATCTAGCCGGGCTGGCCTAATCTCATTTTTCGGTTTTTTATTTCTTGGTTGTAAATTTGTAATTGATTTTATTGGGGTGTTTTAAATTGTGGGCTGAAACTATTTAATATCTTTTTAAATTGTTTTTAAATTTTGTATGCTATGTTTTTTATTTTGGCTGTTCACCGCCCTGAGTCCTGTTGGAGAAGGGCGGTATAAAAATCAAATCAAATAAATAAATAAATAAAATAAAATGAGGACCCAGTTTGTGGGGGTAATAAGCTGACTTCGTATAAAATATACAAAAGTATGAAGTATCTTCCTTTTCTCTTTTGCCAAGGGATTCATTTCCCATAAAAGATACAAATGTTCCAATTAGTAGTTTTTACTAGATGACTGAGTTGCTTGTCTCAATTCTCCTACACGATCCCATGCCATAGAAGAGGAAGAACACCGAATCCATGAGTAGTAATAGGGAAATGTATGGCTATTTTTATTTCACCTTTTCTGACCCACAGAAAGCAGCAATAATTCAGCCTATTGATACTTTGAATGTTTGTCAAAACTTTTGGACAAAGTTTGTTTGAAGTTGAATATAGGATTATGGATATTTAGTAGCAGCAAAGGATCAACTCATCAGTCTTTATGTTTCTGGTGAGCTTATTTGAGATCAAAACATATTCAAATCATACAATAACTCTAGTGAGATCCAAATGATTTCTGTTGCCCATATTTTCATCAGAATGTTGCTGAGCTAAGCCAGGGTAGCATATATGATCTAATCACTCACTTTCAGTTTTGGCATATGATGACTATGAAATACAATTTCATACAATCATTAATTGCCAGAAAGCAAAAATAAAACAAAACTTTCAACCAAGGTTAAAATTATGGAATGCAACTTTAGTATCATACAAACTTCTGTTGGTGAAAGTTGTTAGCAAATGTTTAGGTTTAGAGCAGCCTTCCCATTCTGAATCCTGGGAACTTTCCAAAGATGTGCATTTCAAATCCTACGATTCCCCAGTCAGTGTGGCCATTGCTGAGAATTCTGGGAGAAAATCCATACTTGGGGGTAGGAGGGGATATCCAAGTTGAAGCCTACAGGATCAAGAGAAGCTTAATGGCATCTGCAATAGAGGTTTGTGGGCTGTTTGGAAAAGGAATGGGACTCTTTGCTTAAGGCAACTTGAAGTGTCCCCCAACTCAGTATGTTGCAAATATCATTCAGAGAATAGGAATAATTATGGTTGTTTTAGTTGGTTCATATCTCACATTAAGCCATAACACGGTTTGGGATGATTGAGATATTGTTATTTGAAAGTAATGTTATGTTATGCAAACATAACATTATGGCTACTTTAACCAAGCTTTGGTTATATAGCTGTAACTTAGAATGATTGTAAGCTGTAACTTAGAATCTTTTTATAACATAATTAGAACATTTTATGAAATGTTGACTTGCAAAGCATTGGCATCCTTTGGTATACGGTGTTTGCCTGATATTGGACTTCTTTCTTTTATTCTACCAGTATGCAAGTGAAACACTCTGGAGCAGTGGTTCTCAACCTGTGGGTCGGGACCCCTTTGGGGGTCGAACGACCCTTTCATAGGGGTTGCCTAAGACCATCGGAAAACACATATTTTCAATGGTCTTAGGAATAATTTTATGGTTGGGGGTCACCACAACATGAGGAACTGTATTAAAGGGTCGCGGCATTAGGAAGGTTGAGAACCACTGCTCTGGAGTGTTTCAATGTCAGGTTCCAATTAATGTACCCATTACAAATCGGACTCTGAGGCATTCCAGTTCCTCAAAGAACAAATTTGTTAAGATAATAAGATCTCAGATGTTGGAATTCACTTTCCAAGAAGAGAAAGAAGCTGTCACTGAAGAAAATAAAATTAATTGCTTTAGTAACAGTATATTTATGGAGAGCAGTATCCTTTATTAAAAGGATTAGCAAACCAGATACTGTTTCATTCTATAACCATAAGGCTTCTTTCATGATATAGATAGGATAGCCAGATTTCACCATTCCAATTTCTTGTTTAATTTAAATAATTACAGTTTGTCTAAGTGTGACACCTACATTTCTAAGGGATGTAAATATCAAATATTGTACATAGTGATTGATAGTTATGTCCCTTTCTATGCACAAAGCACATTTTAGCACTTAAGAAAATTCTCACAAAGTCACTGAAACAGGCATGGGGTAGGATCTTTGCTCGCTAATACAGCTAAAGGGAATCCAGCCTATACTGTAGTAATAGAATAAGCTGCTGGCATAATGATGCATTGTCTCAGCTCTTTTGGCTCTCCTCTATGTTTTACTATTGGCTGGAGTTCTGTGATATAGAAAACAGTGAGATAAAGCTACATAAATCATGGCTTGTGCTCAAGGAAAAGTGAATATCAGGGGAACAGAAGGTAAAATTAGTTTCCCCCGGCCATTCTGAAGATTTTGTGAATCACTAAGGAAGAAAAGTTTACAATTCAGTTATGTAATGCAATTTTCCTGCCCTGATACTTGATACTTGATTCTTGAACCTCTTGCAGGTTCTAACAATCTGTGCTTCTAGAGATCTTATGAGACGGATCACTCCAAGTAGTTGCTAAAGGAAAATGTATCCCTATTTTAATTTGCGTTGAACCTATAAAGCAAATCTAGCTCATGCCATACCTTTTCCTGTGTCATCTTCATTACAGAACACAATTACCACCATCAACAAAGAATTACAGACCTTCCAGGGACAATTTGAAGATGCAATGGCTGCACACCAGAAAGAGGCCAAACGCTCAAATGAACATATAAAGGAGCTGGCAAGAGAGAAAGACCTTAGTGGGCGGGAGGTATGTATGCCTTTTTAGCTATCACTTCTTGCCATTTCTTCTTTATCCTTGTTGAATATTGGTCCCAAAAAGTGGATTAAGTATCCATTTGTCAGCAAGGGCTATCAGTTCAGGCTGGGAACATAAACAGATTTGAAATCTAAAGTCTTCTGCTTCCATAAACATTAAGAGTGTTAAACGTTAGCAGAAACACCTGACAAAACATTTTAGGAAATCGGTGTTGGAGATGCACCATTTTTCAAATGAGTAATATGTTTAAGGACGAGGTTCTAATATGATATAAATTCATAACACTGCCACATCTAGACGAACAAATTTAGCAAGCTTTGGAACACTGCAAACCTCTCTAAAAGCACATCAGCTATGTCCAAGAGCAGAATCAATCTATTCCTAAATTTGCTGGGCTGTATTTGAAACTGCATTGGAACTTTTCCTGAAGAACTGCTGGGCAGTCTGTTTCCCCTTTTGCAGAAATTCTTACCCAGCTCTTTTCTCCAGCATATTCTCTGGGTTTTCAAGACAGCAGAACTTGAAATTATTATAGGTCAGTTTCACAATGTCTTTGAGGGTTTGGGGAATGGAAATGATTATACAAATGGTGCCGTGTTGTTCCCTGGATGAGCTTAGACCCCAGCCAGCGGCTTTTATCATAGCACGTTGAACTTGTTGAAAAGCTGTCATCTGCCTGTATTCTGGATGGATGTGGCCTCCTGCAGAGCATGTGGAGTATCCAATGTGTTCCCAAGATGGGTATTGGCTAGAGAATTTGGCACTGATCCAGCTAGTCAGTGCCTTTACTCCAGGTCCAACACCGGCTTGTCATTGGTTAAATTGGAAGCAGAAATCACTGTCCACCCTGTCATGTCCCCTCTTTTTAATATCCAACTCTAGAGGGTGGTTTTTTTTTACATTCTTCCAAATATCTGCAACTCTGAAAAACCTCCCCAGATGGTAACCCTCACCCACTGCCAGATGTTTCCAGGGTTCTAATTCTTTACAAACTGAGAACGCAGAACAAAAATGACCCCAGCCTGAGGGAGGAAAGAGAAAGAAAGGGACGGGGTGAGGGGGAAATAGAAAATTAAAGGACATAAAAGAGGAAGAGAGAGTAATTTAACATGACAGGCTGTTTATTTTGGCAAAAAATGGCCTCTTTTCAACAGATTTCAAAGTCCAGCCCCAGGAGGGACCACACAAGCAAGAGAAGAGGGTTGTTTCAGAGGGCAGGGAGGGCAGAAGGAATGGGGATGGGGCGAAGGGGGTGAGGAAGATCTTCAGAAATGGAGGCAGGATGGGCAGAGAAAGACTAACACCGGATGGGAACAGAGACAACAGCACGCGAAAGAAATAGGGAGAGGGAGAGAGGAGGGGGAGAAGTAAGTTGAGGGACTAATATAACAAGCCGAGGGCAAAGAAACACAGAGCAAAATCCTCACAGGCGCCAGCATTGACCTACTTATCACCATGGGAACCATAACATTTTCACAGCCTTTTAACTTGAGGAAGTCAGCCTTGAGTTGAACAGACCTGCCTTCCCATATGTACAAGAACATTGACACGGACTCTTCTGTGCATGCACACTCCACACAACAGTTAAACACGGCAGTCTATTTTGGCAAGCCGCCAGTAGCATGTATCTGTCCGTTGCTCACCTAGACATTGTTGTTCAAGACTCTCATGTACATATCTGTTCTTTTTATGTGAACTTAATTATTTGAATCCACAGACTATGTATGTGTGTGGAGTCACATTTCAATGCATGCTCATTCCTACCCACGCACATACCACCACCACACAAACACGTGCCTTTTTCTCCCACCCTAGATACCTTCTTCCGTGTATCTTCTAAGCCTCAGCTGGAGGCTTGGCAACCCAGGCATGATTTCAAAAGAGGCTGTTTATAAATGTTAATCAATATATAATTATAATAATTTCATTATGAGCTTAGCTGCAATATTCTTGTGAAGGAGAAAACACAAGAGAGGAATTAGCCAGGAAGGAGTGAATGTATGGGGGCTGGGGGGGGGAGAGTTTTGTGTGATGTTTTCTTTTCAGTCCCATCCCCTGCAAACCCCCTCTCCTTATCCTGGGGAATAAAAACAGTTTATTTTATGATGGATCGCCCTTCTCTTTGGTCACTGACCTTTCTTCGTGAATTTCTATTGAGCTCAGCAGAAAAATGCTGAGTGCATTTGTGGATCCCATATGTGGGTGGGGGCTGGTAGAAAAAGGGTCTCACCCTAATCCTTCTCAAAAACAGAACAACAATAACACAGAGCTGGTTGGAATGAGCCCGGCCAACAGGGAGGATCTGGATAATGTTAGAGCTTTTCAAAGTAAAAAGAATTTTAAAGAAAGAAAGAAAACTCAAAAGAAAAACATAGGACATTGGGGTTCTTATACAATTCTCCTACCCTTCCCCAAAAATACACAGGGCACAAACAAGCACAGCTTTCCAAGGAAGGCTGAATAAAATCCAGACCATACTTTCTTCTCCATTTTAATTCACAATGCAGTTCAAGGGAAAGCTGTTAAGCTAAGTTGATTCTGTGTCTGTCCAGCTGAAGTTCAAATGGTACATGTGCACTGCTACCGGTTTAATCTAGGAATTTCATCTATGTTGTCATATGCAATTATTCAGATACTTCAAAATTGATCTTCCATTTTTACTGCTGTCGTTTCTCCCAATCTTTTGCTGTTACATCCTTTGTTAGTAGACCCCATCCTCTCTTGCAGACAAGGTGGAATTAGTCATCTTTTATGTCATTCAAGAGTGGGAAAGAAATCAGGGGGGTAGGAAAGTTTTGAGGACAGATCTGTAGATCACATCAAGTTGAAGTAGATTGCTATATTTTTGCAATATAATTCCCACAGAACAGATACAGTCATCGTTACTATTTGCAGATTCTGTATTTTCAAATACACTTACTTGTTTAACTGTATTTGTAACCCCAAAATCAATACTCAGAGCACCTTCATGGTCATTCACAGATATATGCAGAGTGGCAAAAAAAAAATTGAGTCACTCAATGTGCATATTCCCAGCTGAAGTCGAACAAGGTGACACGCTGCCTTCTGGGTCCTTTATTTCCCTTATGATCAATGATTCGGTATTTATTTATTTTATTTATTTATTTGTTTATATTTATATACCGCCCTTCTCCCCAAGGGGACTCAGGGCGGTGAACA
>JANHZT010010273.1:138921-153494 GCA_032468215.1 Stegonotus admiraltiensis
TTTTTTTTACCACCTCTTCGGCCAAGAGGTTGCAGAAAAAAATGCTTTGAAAAGCCTCTGACAATCCCAGCTGAGCCACGCGATCATCAGGGGCTTTTTTTAAAACTTTTAAAAGCATTTTTTTGTCGGAAGAGGTTGTAGAAAAAATGCTTTTAAAAGTTAAAAAAAAAAGCCTCTGATGATCATGCGGCTCAGCTGGGCATGGGGGCGCACAGGGATTTTCGCTACTGGTTGTCCGAACCACCCACCGCCATCGCTACCGGATCGGGCAATCTGGTCCAAACCGGGAGCATTTCACCCCTGATTTTGTCCCTGGCTATTAACTGTTTTCTATTTATTGCTCACAGTGCACTTTTGCCTTTTATTTTTATTTTTTTTAATTGGTGGACTTGTAAAATAGAGAAGCTGGGATTTTTGTTTGCTTCATTAACCTACTGTTGGACATTTTAACGTTTAAAAATTCCAAAGCATTAAACACTGGTGGCGCAGTGGTTAGAATGCAACATGGCAGGCAAACTCTGCCCGCAGCCTGGCGTTTGATCCTGATGGGGCTCAAATATGACTCAGCCTTCCATCCTTCCAAGGTCGGTAAAATGAGGACCTAAACTGTTGGCGGCAATATGCTGACATTTTAAACTGTTCCAAGAGTGCTGTAAAGCAGTACAGGGCTGTATATAAGTCTAAGTGCTATTGCTATTGTTGAAACAAATACAAGGGAGAATCAACAGCAAGCAGGTTTATTCAAAAGATTTCTAAATGGCAACCATATGCCTGCAAAGCCCTGATGCGCACTGCTTTTGAACCTCTAGGTCACTGGCTCCTATCTATATGCAAAAGTGCCTACCAATCATTAAGACAACCAAAGGACCAGTGTACCACTTAACTTTGTAGAACATACACATTCCAGTGAAATGAATCTTCCTCCCTCTCTTCCTTCCTTGACAAGAGTTCTACCAGTTTCCCCAACTGCAACAGGGCTGTGATGCTATCCTGACACTTGACAAGGCATGGCCTGATAAAAATGTTGATTGCATGTTTGAACCTCTTGAAACAATTGATTTTTTTCCCTGTCAGTGGGAAAGTGCAGTTACTTCTTTTACCCACCACATTTGAAATTTGGAACTCTTTTTCTCTCACCTTTCGCCAAGGCTTACACTTTGATTTTAATTTCTCAGGCTTCATGCTAGGAAGCAATCAATTGTTCACATAGCCAACATTCCTGCTTTGACAAACTGGAGACGAATATGAATCACCAATGTAATATGGTTTTTTTTTTAAAAAAAGGCAAATGTAATTTTAGGCTGCATCAACTGAAGCATGGATCCCAGTAATAGTTCTGCACTGGTCAGCTCCTGCCTCAAATATTGTGATTACCTGTGTGGACTATACTGAACATTAAGAAAAAATCAGACGAAATAGAACAGACATGGAAATTGTAATGAGATGATCGGAGGGAAAGATAGGAATTATGTCCTATTCAATGTGGTGAAAGAAATTGGGCATGTGTAAGAGGGAATATGAAAATACACTTCAAATATCTGAAAGAATGTCAAACAGAAAAAAGCTTCTTTATCATTATATAAGACATGGAATAATTACTTAAAGTAAAAATGCTCATTCGTATAGGGTATGGAATAACTGATTTAAGGCAGATTCCCATTAGTAATACTGAAAAAAAGCAAAAAAACCCACTTCCCTACAGGAAATGTACTTCAACCATAGAATCACTTACTGTGACAGGTGATGGACACCACTGTAATAGCTATGTTCAAGCAGAATTGCTCTGTCAAAAATGCTTTGATTAGATTCCTGCACCAAGCAGAGTTGGACTCAAAACATAAATGGCTCTTTCCAATCTGATGATTCTAAATGCAAATCTCAGGCTAGTATGGCCCATGACCAGCAATCTGACATCCTTCTCAAGATATACAACAATTATGATTTCAGGGGAATGCAAAGAGTATGGAACTGAACTTGGGTGGAACAACTGATCCCAAAAATAAACTTTGAGGGAGTATTTCTTTCCCTAAATAATATAGATTAAGAAATACACACAGTCATACTTTTCATAAGCTTTCCATTGGGATATTTACCTAAGAAGTCAAGGGTTGACGGTAAGAGTACAGTGTTGATCCTGAAAATGTCCCCCCCACACACACACACATACCAATGAACATGGCTACATCAGAAGACACAAAAATGGGGTTTGAAAAATAGAACAGCCACAAAACTTAACCAAAATAGAAACACTTGTCTGGTACTCTGTTTTGGTTAGTTGCAAAAGCCATTAAGAGATTTCAACATGTAACACTTCCAACAAGCACCTTGAATTTCACTGTCCTTTTTATTCACACCACCATTCGTAAGATCTTTAATAACAATATTACTTCTCTATAGGAGAACTCAGGTGAGGATGCTTTGATTCGTGAAGATAAAGTAATACTTAATTTTAGAATCTGTGTTTGCATTGATTCTGCAGATTCTGAGCTCAGTTAACTGAACTAACCGGCCTGTCTTTTTGTAACACCACAATCATAAACTCACACTCAGTCGTGGGATTCAGCCACTTCGTACCACTTTGGGAGAACCGGTTGTTAACTTTCTGAGCAGTTTGATGAACTGGTTGTTGGAAGAAATAATTAGGGCAGAGAACCGGTTGTTAAATTATTTGAATCCCACCACTGATCACACTGTAATCTAATGTTTAGTGCCAGTTAGTGTAGTGGTTAAGATTTAAAGCGGCTTAGATTTAAATTTTCTCAATTATTATGCACCCTTAGTCACCATGGGTCAGACACGACTTTGCAACTAACAACAACAAAAAATCATGGTTAACTTTATCATGGTTAACAACTCAATTTTCATAGCTTCCATGATACTCTGAACTATAAAAGGAATTACACAAGCTGAGTTTGCACAACTTGCTAGACTAAAACTTGTGGCCTGGATAGTAGTGTAATGGCTTTTGCATGTCCACCTATGATACCAGTAAACTGCAGGTTAGTCTTAGAATGGTTTTACATCTTGAAACACTAGAATCTGTAGCTCGGGCTACGGCCAAGGAGACACTGGCTTGGGGATCCAAAGCTTAGGGGATGCCCAACATTACCCCTCCTCTCAAATCGTTCTCAAAATACAAACTTTCACATCATCAGGAGGTGTAGCCTATAGGCGCTATATACCCTTGATCCAGCATTGATTTGAAAGATCCAGAAAATAGCAATAAAGTGAAGAAAATGAGTGTCATCTTTTGCTGGAAAGAAGAATGTTCTTTGATAATTGATTCTGGGAATAGAATATTTTTACATACACCTTTGCTTCAATTAGATCACTGTTGTCAATAGTTGGGAGATACAGACTCTGAGAGGTTTTAACCACTTCCATAAAAATGGAATCTGGAAGCTTTTTCATGCAAGAAGCAGTGAGAAGTAGAATTGGAGTCTGGCAGAAAAAAGTTCTCAATACTTCCCCCCGCCCCCCCTTGCCAGTCTTAATAATGGGTATTTTAGGCCATAGTGCCTGATTTCTGAGCACAAGGAGCTCCTATGGCCAAAAGACAGTGCAGTAATGTTGTCTTTAAGCAGGCTGGGTTCATCTGCGATTATAAACGACAAAGCAAATTGCTTCAAAGTGCTTATCTAGTTTATGGTTCGCTGTAGCCCAGAAACCTTGCTTTTGTATCCTCCAAGCGAGGCCTGAAGCAGAAAACCAGTTTGGTGTTTTGGAGCAATAACTTTAAAGGGATGCCAAATGCTAACCCACCCTTGTGACTTACTAAAGAAGGAAAAAATGCAAAGTGGCATGCGGTCCCATCCTTCTTTAGGAAACTCACTGGGCACGGCAGCTTAAGAATGCAATTCGGTGTGCCTGGGAACTAACTTGCCTGCCTGCCACGCATTCTGCCGCCGCTGCTCCGGCGAGTCAAAGCCTTAACTGTCCCCGAGGGATCTTCATAGCGCTTTAAGAGAAGGCTGATCCTTCGAACTCCGCCCCTAAGTTCCCGGGACGCCTCCGTCAGATCCCCTCCCAATTGGCTGACTAGGATATGAATATGTATGTCCTGACCTGTGTGAATGAGGCGCTGTGCCCTCCCTCGCCGCCGCACAGAGAGGCTTAGGGAGCGTGCGGGACTTTGCTGAGCAATCGCTCTTCTGGTCGCTCGCCGAGCGTGCCTGGCGGCTCTGGAGCCGGCGTGGTCCTGTTGCCACAGAGCCCCGGGAGCTCCTTGCTTCTTCGCTGCCACTGCCAGCCTCTTCCTCCTGCCAGGCACGCTGCTTCTCAGCCGGCCCCGTCCCCGTCCCCACGCTCCTGCTTGCGACGCCTGCCGAAGAGATGCGGGGCCTGTCCGGATGGATGGTGCTGCTGGTGCTCGGCAGCTGGTTCCGTCTGCGAGCAAAGGGCGCCGTGCCGCTGGCTGCCTTTTATCCCTTCGGGCCGGCGCAGGGGGACGCGGCCACCCCTCAGCAAGACGACGGCGGCTCCGGGCTCCAGCCCATCGCCATCAAGTTCCCCTTCTTCGGTGCGACTCACACAGCGCTCTACGTGAGTAGCCGTCCCGTCGGTGCTAAGGAAAGTGCGGGCACCGCACTTGCTCATCTCTGCGGTTCCTTAATGAGAAGTCGTATGTCCCAAAGGTGCCTTTTTTCAAGAGGCAACTGGACTTTCTGGTTTTTCCTTTGAAGGCGTTTCGCTTCTCATCCAAGAAGCTTCTTCACCTCTGAAAGTCCAGTTGCCTCCTGCAAAAGCACCTTTGGGACAACCATGAGCTGGATGACTGAGAATCTCCATATATGAGAAGTAGTATGCTTAGTGTGGAGTAATAATGCATCAGCCCTAGCCCCTTTCTATAAAACATATTTTAGTTCTGAATATTCGTTAACTGCCATGCTTGCCATTGGGAATTAACTCCCCCCCCCACCCATGATATGCCTGCCAATTAAGTTGTACTGCTGTCAGATGTTTGCTTTTTTGCTTCCTGCTCCAGGATGCTCTGTCTTCAAAGCATTGGGTACCGATCCTAAGTGTCTTACCCAAACACAATGGATCTTACCCTTAATTGTAGTGCTTGGGACCACAGCCTTTGAACCATTTGAACTAGTCCCAAAGGAAACTCAGATCTTAATCTACTTCCTAAAGATTAGAGCTGGAGGCTGATAATAAAAGTTTAAGTATCTTGTTTAAAACTTCCCATAGTCCTCTTCTCCCCACATCCTCAAAGAGGATGCTAGAAAGACAGTGGGGTGTTATGAAAGACTACATACCAATCTTCCCTGGATTGCTGATTAATGATCACGGAAGATGTAGTATAACACATTAGAAAAAAAAAACAAGTTAGGAAAGCTGCTGAATTTACACAGAATCACCCATATTAACAGCCAGTGTTTTGATTGCTCATCCTGGCTAGATGGTGACACACAGCTGAACTTGGGTGACCTTAAAAAATTGAGTGGGGCCAAGTCTGTTAGAATTTGGATGGGAGATCATTAGGGGAATCTCAGGGCCGAAAGTTGAACTGGAATTTTTTTTTGTTTAAAAAAAATTCAAGGAAAAAGACAGTGGCAAATCACTTCTATAATGATACTAAGATAATTACACAGATGTATCCATGTGTCCAGTACTCATATTTGACTTGAGAGAGATTTTGCATTTACTGGATGGTTACGATAGAGAGATTGTTCCACTTACTATGACTGTCACTTAATATGACGACTTGCATGCAAGGTGGTCAACTGTTATAATTAATTGTTCATAGTAAGAAAGTGATAGAATATATAAGAAAGCAGTAAGAAAAGCCATCAATGGTTTGCAGGGAGAGATGAGACAAAAAGGAGATCCTGGCTTCAAGTCCCAGTTTGTATTGAACAGTGCTAATAGAGGGCAGTAGGTTTTGTTTTAATGTAACTTATTTAAGTATTCCAGTTTGAAAAACTACTCTTTGAATAATATCATTTTTGGTGTTCTAGATTAAAAAAAAACACATGAAGGTTCTTTGTTCCTGATTGAGGTCACTGTTCCAGATCTAGTTTGACTATTAAAACAATTTCCTGGAATCTGCTTTTTCCTTTTCTCTTATGGGTGTTTTCTAATCAGAGGACAAACCAAAAGGGTTAAAATTTAGGAGTTGTAAATAAAAAACCCCTGCTCCCTTTCAGTTATTTTGGAAAGCATCTGTAATCAGCTGAGATGTTATAGTTGGAGCTGGTAAGAGTTGTTCTCCAAAACATGTAGAGGACAACCAGCTTGGCCAAGATAAGACAAGATGATGCTATAAAATCACTAAGGAATTGTTTAGCTTTGTTTTTTAAGAGAAAACAAAAGAGGCAACATATTTGTCTTCTTGGCATCATACATACTGTATTTCTCATGTTGTAACAGCTTTTCAACTGTCCAGTAATTGTGGAAATTAAACTAGAATTCCTTCTCTTCTCATACTCCAAAGCAGATTTGCAGAATAAATATACTACTGAGTGCTTTGTAAATAATATGGTTAACAACTGGAGGTTGTGCAATCAACAAAAATCAGTATTAATCATAGCTAACCAAATAGTTGGCATAGTTTGGTGTTTAGGTTGATTTTCACAAATTGGTGTTCTTCAAATGTATTGAAATATTGCTGGTTGAAATTTGTAGCTCCTATACAAATGGAAATTTATTGCATTTTAAACTTTGAGATTATTAGGAATACAGTGTGAATTAATGAATCCTTCAAACTAAGTTTATTTTCCAAACCATTGAGCACTAATCATCATCAGATGGAAAAGCTATGATAGCTTATGATCTAATCTAGCTTTCTGGTAGCAGCAACAATACTATGGTTTGTATAGTGCTTTTCAAGTTCAAATTCAAAAAATTTCACAAACAGCCCAGAAGGTGATGTTCATAATTTTTCCTGGAAAAGGCACACTTAGCCATACTCCCAAAAGCGATTAGTAGATCAAGGACTGAAATTGAATTTGATTCTACTCTTCTAAATATAAATAAATTGTAATAGTATATAATTAGTAGAATTGTTTTTCAGTCAGATATTAATAATTTTTGCCTTTTTTTAAAAAAGTAAGTGCTTCAATGCACCTTCTGGGATCTGGAGGAACTGTTTTTAAGGATGTATGTTACCTGGTGCACATTCTAATCATAATATCATACAGCATACAGTGTGGCATTATTATTATTCCCATAATACAGTTTTGGAGCAATAAACTGGAGGAGAGGGGAAAGAAGAAACAGTGTTTGGTAAGATTATCAGCAGGATGAGATTATCAGCAGGTTGAGATTATCAGCAGGATGAGACAGGGGACTCCTAGCTTTTTATCTATCTCCTGTCATCTTTCTCCAGGAAAATAGGCATTCAGTTCCAATGCTTTAGATAACTGTACCTAAAGAACTTCACAGAAAGAATGTTCTGTGATTCCTGTACAGTAGTCTCCTTTTCCCTTCATTATTCCTCACCTTAAATTGTTGAAAGACAGATCACATAATCAGAAGCTTTTTGAGGTTTATGGAAGGATGGAGGAAAAAGAAAATGATTCTTTCATAAGTATCCTTTAATGTAACTTATCCTAGGATCAATATCTCCAGCAGCCATAGTTTCTCAGGCTTCAAATTTAAATAGAAGGCCGGACTTGGCCTCTACAAGTCTGAAAACTCTTGAAGGATAGTGGATCCTCACCCCCATTCCATAACAACTCCAATCTCCAATGTTAGAAATGAATAGCTTTATCTGCCTGCTAAGATTTTTGTCTCTGCCTTTTTTTGTTGTAAAGTCACTTATATTATTCCAAAACCATCTGGATTTACTTGGGGACAGTCAAACAGTCTAATTTAATTTAAGGCATCAAAGCTGTAACAGGATGTTGAGAATCGGAGTGTCTTTGCTGTATTAGGCAATTACACTCTGCAGCCAAGGAGGCATAATGGCCTAAATATTTTGGGTTCAAGGAAAAGCATAACATAGTCTTTCCAAATTCTTCTGCTACCCAGATTCATGGGCTGATGTAACTTGAGATTCTGTAAATTTGGAGATGATTTGCACTCCAGTATGATACTTTAAAATTGTCACTTTCTCTGTTTTTCCTCATTGAAACTGATTCCAATAGTGCTTATAATACTTCGGTTTTTAGGAGCTTCTATCCTATCCTTTGAGCTCCTTTTCCCACTAGTTTCCTCTGCCATGGAATGCTACTTATCATTGCTCTGGGAATATTAGAATTTAGCTCCTTGAAGTTTAAGATGTTTTCTACTGAACTTAATATTCTTTAACTTTAAGAACTCTACATTGCATGATCATGTCTACCAATGTGCCTGCTATTCCACCTCCTAAAGGATAGTTAATCTTATTGTCTTCCTCCATTGCCTCACTGTTTTCTTTTACCTGCCCATGATAGGAAATAGGAAATAGGAAAAGTTAATTTCCTGGACAAAATAATGAATGTTAACATTACCTCTGCTGAATTTGTTACTGCAGCAGTACACAAGTAGACTCAAAAGGTGTCTCTTGTTTTGTTAGGAAATGGGTAAGAGAAAGAGATTCCTTTAGCTAAGTCAACCCAAAACCTTGGCTCTCTGGATTCATTGTGATGCTTTAAATTTGACAGTCTGCCCACAGATACAGCTTTTGTCTTGCTTTTGTGATACGTGCCATAATCGTATATGACAAGCAAACAGATTTCTTGTTGTATTTACATATACATACCCCAGGAAGTATTCCAAGTAGTGACACCTATCAGGGTACATGAAATTTGTGTGCATTTGAAAGTCCACAAAAAACATATTCTGCAACATGGAGGTGATAAGTGTATTCAAAATATATTTTTGCAATGCTGTAATGGCAATTGTAGCATCATAAAATGCACTGAAATATAATTGTTATTCTATCCTCAGGCCCTTGAGGATTATCAGCTTGTTGACATTTTCTTTAGAAATATGTTTGTTTATAAGGATAATTTTTGAAGAAATTCCTTCTTGAAAGATGAGTTCAGCTGAAAACTTTCTCAGTTGAATCTCCTCTTATGTTCATTAAAACATGACAACACATTGAGTATTTGTGTTAATGGGGTTGGTTCAGAAATAGATTATACTCATATAATCTGAATGTTTGGTCTTATGCTAAATCTTTGAAATACAACATGAGACCATGAACAAACAAAGGCACTTCTAGTCCTCACCCCATTCAAAACCCAAGATGAGTAACAGTGAAATGCTGACATACACTAACAGGTGACTATTAGTCAAGTCAGCAAGAAAGACATAGGAGTGTTAGAATATTTTCATCACTATTTTTCATTCTGTAATGAGAGAGAGGATGCAATTTCCTATGAGCGATGCTATTTTGCCTGATCCATTTTGTTTTCAGCTTCTCTGATTCCTGTTGTGATTCATTTGGGGATAGCATTGCAAGTAGATACATGGAAATAAACCAGCACATAAAGGGGATGATTGTTCTAGGACCCCTTGACTATTTTGGATTTGTCAACACCAAATGGCTTGACTTCACTCAATTTTGCAAACAGTATCAGAGCTTTATGTGGACATTCCCAAAGGTGACAGCCAGCAGTGCTCTAAAGCTGCCAAAAAGGCCAACAGAGGAATAGTATCAAGATCACACAAAGTCTTAATACTACTTTATACTGCACTGGTAAGACCACACTTGGAATACTGCATCCAGCTTTAGTCACCATGATCAAAAAATATGTTGTGACTCTAGAAAAAGTACAGAGAATTGCAACAAAGATGGTTAGGGGACTGGAGACTAAACCATACGATGAATGGTTACAGGAACTAGAAATATTTGGTCTAACGAAGAGAAGGACTAGAGGTCATATAATAGCAGTCTTCCAATATTTGAGGGACTATCAGAGAGAGGAGGAGGTCAACCTATTCTCCAAAGCATCTGAAAGCAAGACAAGAAGTAACGATGGAAGTTTAACAAAGAGAGATCCAACCTAGAACTAAGGATAAATTTCCTGTCAGTAAAAATGATTAATAAATGGAACAACTTGCCTTCAAACTTGTGGGTTCCAACATTGGAGTTTTTTAAAAAAGATTAGACAGCCATTTGTCCGGGATGGGATAGGCCCGTGATGGCGAACCTATGGCACGGGTGGCCAGAGTGGCACATGAAGCCATGTCGCCCGGCACAGGCGGCCTTGCCTATTTATCTTTTGGGTTTCTGACATGTGTGCGCGCGTGACAATCAGCTCTCCACGCATGCAGCAGTGCCAAAAACTGGTGGGCACTTGTGCGCTGGCCAGCTGATTGTTGGGTGTACATGCATGCCAGAACCCGGAAGTTCGGCTTTTCTGGAGCGCGACGTTTCCACATGACCTTTTCAGCACTTGGTGCCAAAAACGTTCGCCATCACTGGGATAGGGTCTCCTGCTTGAACAGGGGTTGGACTAGAAGACCTCCAAGGTCCTCTCCAACTCTGTTATTTGTTTATTAGTTTGCCTCAGGAATCCTGATAGCACTATATTTGCATTAAAAAAACATAGAGATGAAAAGACCAATAGTTTCCAAGAAGGAAGGAGAAGTCATAAAGCACCCCTTCCCTTTTCGGCATTTTAAAGTGGTATAATTATTTGGTAGGAGGAACAATAGATAAGAGCATTTGATTTTTAAACACTTCCCTACATTGAAAACTCAGCTGCAGTTGGGAAGCTCCCTGTTTCATAGTTTAAAAGGTGGCAGATCATTCAGAACATTATCTTCTATTTACATAATCTGAAATGGAACTACATTTTATAATCTGTTTTGCATTAAATTATTATTATTCCTACATTATTATTTCCAAAATTCAGAGATGAGTGAACAACCTTTAGATCAGAGCTCCCCCACCCTGGTCCATGGACCAGCACCAGTCCATGGCATGCCAGAAACTGGGCCACGCAAACAAGCAAAGCCCAATCCATGAGATGCAGGCAGCATGTGAAACCATGGCCTCCTGGGCAGCGGAAAAACCTTTCTCCATTGAATTGGTCTCTAGTGCCCAAAAGGTTGGGGACCATTGCTTTAGATAACCAAAACACTAGCAAACCTGGGGGGTGGGGAGGGTGGCAGGGGTAGCAAAAGGACAAAAAAATTACATGAAGTAGTTTGCTTGTAAACTGATAGAGGGCACATTGACTATTACCAAGGAGAAGTCATTAGTTTTATTCATAGGGGTCACACAAACACATTTATTGTTTTAGAAAGTACAGAAAGTTTGAGAACTTTTGGCTTAATGCAGCATGTAAGCCCTGTCATTCTGTCTACTAACAATGTAGGAAAACTGCCCCACTCAAACTGGTTAAAAGTTTTTTGTAAGATAATAAAACAAGACTCTTGAATGAAGCTTTGTCATTTAGCAGATCCTACATGGGAAAGTTGATACATAGGGCTGCTCTTGAAGACAACTCGGAAACTTCAACTGGTTCAGAATGCAGCAGCGCACACAATAATGGAGCTTCCTAATTTTGCCCATGTTACATTTTCGTTGCAGAAGTTGACTAGCTGCCAGTTCAAGATCCTGGTCATCACCTTTAAAGCCCTATGTGGCAGAGGTCAGGCTATCTGCAGGATCAGCTTTTCCTAAGATGTCTACCATCCTAGCAGGTCAGATAGGGTGGGCACATGCCCAGTTCCTTCCCCTAAATGTTGAGATTTGAGGGGATCTAGGAATTGTGCCTTTTCATGGCAGCCCCTCTCCTATGCAACACACTTTGCCCTCTGAAGTTTGGCAGGCCTCTACCTCCCTTACCTTCCTAAAGGTAAGGCTTTTCCCCTAAGTGCTGGGATAAGGTTAGATGACTGCATATTAGAAGTTTGATTTGGTGACAGGTTTTGTCATTTTTAATGTTTTAATGTGTTTAGTTTTATAGTCTTAATATGGTGTTATATGTTTTAACCCTTAGAATGTGGTCTAAATGCATCTGGATAACATATGTAAAAAATGGAATCAGATGACATTATTTGTAATCTCCATTGAGTGTGTATTTTTAACTTGTTGCAACAATACAAGAAGTACTTAAGATTGAAAATTCTGTCTATAGATACTGTAGAACATTGGCTTGTTATGCAAGATTAATTTATTAGTTGAAAATAGCCATTATGTGTGTATGTCAATCAGTAAACTTCATGATGGATATTGATTGGGGAGAAAAACAGAGCTAAAGTTGGCAAAGGAATGCAAGAATTGTCAACTGATAAAAGACACCGTAAACATCTCAACTCTGGGAAAAGAGTGAGTATGAGAAAGAGACTCAAAACAATGGTATAAGGAGGGCAGAAGAAAATGGCAGGTTTTCAAGATACTGTTACCGTATTACTATATATAATCTACAAGAGTAAAGAGGTCTGATGGCTCAGTGGCTTATTGATGCTGGAGATGGGTTTCTGCTCCAGTGGTTTGAGTCCTCTCACTGTGTGTCAGGTTGAGCTCCTGTCATCTCAGCTTCTGTCTACCTAACAGTTTGAAAGCGAATAGATAAATAGGTACCACTTCAGTGGGGAGACAAGTTGGTGCTTCATTCAGGCAGTCAGATTCCTGTTCTCTGAACCTTCCTGGTTGTGGTGCCCATTTGTGAGGCAGTTCCACAGAGGGAGAGTGCCTTGGATGCTGCTGCAGGAAGAGCTGCTTGTCTTTTTTCTGGTGCGAAGCCAGTTTGCCCTCTTGTGGCACACCATGGGAAGCACATGAGCATGTCCTACAACAGAGCTGCTACCTTGGCAGCCAAACTACTACTCTACAATTGCATTGTAGTCTCCTGGCTAATGTAACAACACCATACACTAATACTAATATATAATCTACAACAGTAAAGTGGAGTCCCAGTAATTCTTGCAGTATCTATTTCCTAATTTGGCTTCTCTCAAACAGCTGATTTTGGCCAATTGAAAAAAAGGAATGCTGGGGTATTTAGCAAAAGTTAGGACCTTAATTTTTGTATAAAGAATATTGAATATTTTCATGTGGTATGTGTGGCTAAGATGTACAAGGCTTTTCTTAAGCTGGTTGGCAATATGTATGTGTCTATTTGTGTATGTGTGTTTATATATGTATGTACGTATATGTGTACATACATACACATATCGTGTTTCCTAAAAAATACAGCCTACCCTGAAAACAAGGCCTACCCTGGTTTTCATGCCTGCAGCTAACATAACCCCTACCTCAAAAATAAGCCCTAGTTAAGCCCCACCCACTGTCTGGTTGTACAAGGTGGGGTGAGGTACAAGTGTAAAAATAAAACTAGGGCAGAGGCTGGGGGGTGGAGCTGCCCCACGTGCCGAGCAACCGCTTACCGTAGCACTGCCGCAACCAGGCCTCCCACACCCCAACACCTGTTGCGCTGTTGCCAAATTTTGCAGGCACTTGTGGCCACTTGTGGCCGGACATCATGTGGCATATCAAGTCAGTGCCACCAGTAAGACATCCCATGAAAATCAGTCCTGGTGCTTATTTTGGGTCTGAAAAGAAGATAAGACCAGGTCCTATTTTGGGGGAAACACGGTATGTATATATGTATGTGTATGTATCCCGCAATGTTTAATTTGAATATATAATTAACACACAATATAATTAAAGAACAACTCCTTCAGTCCAGAATATGGTATTCAGTTTGGAAAAATTTTCCCAGCTGAAAGGAAGTTGAAGAGCAAGATGACCTAAAGAAAGACCACAGGAATGGTTCTACTTCTCTTTATAGACAGTTATTCAGTAGATTAGTTGAGTGACAGGCAGACGGTTGGGTTAATTTGGCTGTCTTTTATATGATAAAAAAATGTCACAAGAAAGGTTTAAGAATGTTGGAAGATACAGTGATTTTACAAAAAAAACAGGTAGTAATAAAATACTGTGTATATTTTAGCTTTAGAATCTCTTTTCCTGGAGATGGTTAGAAAAATATACCCATTCCGTATTTTCCTCACAAAAGAGGACACCTCATCCTCTTCTTATTCATACAATAAGATGAAATTCTCAGATGTATGGGCTATACTTGACCCAAAGAAATCCATTACATTTCATATTTAGATGGGCATTTGAATGTTTTCCATATTGCGTAATTCCTGAGAAGTTGAGAATCTGCTTTTTGTTACACCACTCTAGATTGTCAGGACTTAGAAATTAATTGCTGCTTCAATTAAGTAAAGAAAATCATTTCTTCACCAAAAACTAGCATTGCAGGGAATGGTTAAGCTAGAACTTTCCACTGCAGTATGTAATTCTCTAATTTTTCTCTTCTTCCTCTCCTCCTCTGGCTGGATTCCCTTACTGTGCTAAGCTAAGGCTTTTTTTAACCATGGATTGCTGAATTGACTAAGTTCTCACGATATACTTAGCCACATATATTGCTGATTAATTGCATTGTCAGTAGTATGCAATCATCCCTTTAATGCAGATCATTAAGTGAAGAATAGTTTTTTTATTGTTGTAAAAAGATATTTAACTGAAGTTTTATCCAAAGCTACAGTGTTATTTCCAAATCAACATAACTTCTGAAATTTCTTTATTTACAGTATGGTATAGCAATAGCAATAGCACTTAGACTTATATACCGCTTCATAGTGCTTTTACAGCCCTCTCTAAGCAGTTTACAGAG
>JANHZT010010273.1:172755-183433 GCA_032468215.1 Stegonotus admiraltiensis
TGACTCAGCCTTCCATCCTTTCGAGGTAGGTGAAATGAGGACCCGGATTGTGGGGGCAATAAGCTGACTTTGTATAAGAAGAACACCACTTGGGGGGGCTGAAAGCCCTACTAAGCAGGTATATACAAAAGTATGAAGGCTATTGCTGAATGCATTGTAAGCCGCCCTGAGTCTCCGGAGAAGGGCAGCATATAAATCGAACTAATAAATAAATAAATAAATAAATAAATAAATAAATAAATAAATAAATAAAGTAAGTAAGTAAGTAAGTAAGTAAGTGAGTGAGTGACTGGGTGGGCGTGGCCAACTTTTTTTTTTTTACTTTTAAAACCATTTGTTCTACAACCTTATCGGCCGAAGAGGTTGTAAACAAAATGCTTTTAAAAGCCTCTGACGATCCCAGCTGAGTTGCCTGATCGGCAGAGACTTTTTTTCTTTTAAAAGCGTCTGACAATCAAGCAAGTCAGCTGGGATCGTCAGAACCTTTTAAAAGCATTTTTTCCACCGAAGAGGTTGTAGAAAAAATGCTTTTTTTAAAAAAAGAAGCCTCTGATGATCGCGTGGCTCAGCTGGGCATGGGGGGGAAGGGATTTTTGCTACCGGTTCTCCGAACCACCCGCCTCCATCGCTACCGGATCAAGCGATCCGGTCCAAACCAGGAGCATTTCACCCTTGAATGAAACAGTATAGAACAGTAAGAAATAAAATAGTGTGTCAGAATAAATAATCTCTGGCCATAAAGTGTTTGCTTCTACATGGGAGATGTGGTTTGCCTTTTGATTTCATGGATCTGCTTTTAGTTCACCCTAGCAAAAGCTGCTTTGACAGAAGAGTCTCACCTATCTTCAGAAATGCTGTTTGTCCTTGAGCACCTTCAAAATATACTTTTCTGCCTCTTTAAATCATGAGAGGAAATGCAAAGTTTGAGTGCATTTGAAGGTGAGACTGGCCTAAATGAACTTCACCTTGTTTGTTTAGATCACTGTGGCTGCTGCAGTTTTCTCAGCTGTTCCTCCTTCCTTTGGCCCATCTCCGGTAAGAGAACAGGGTATGGTTTGTTCTGCCTGCCTTCTTAGATCCTTGGGTGATGGCTTTCCAACCCTATTATGCAGGAGGCAAGCAAAGAGTGTGGTTAGAGAAATATCCGAAGGCAGAAGCAGATCTCTGGCTATTTGTGGGTATACTTTTTCTTTTGGTTTAAAAGTTGGGAGAATGGCATACTTGTATGGCAAGAGGAACAGGTATTTAATTTCAAGATATGGTTTCTATAACAAGCACCGAGACTTGCTTTGCGGCGTATTTTTGTTATGTGGTTTGTTATGTGGTTTCTGCTGTCTTTCTGGTGGAAGGTCAAGTAAGGCGAGGGAGTTTGTTTTATTCCCAGTCTCTCATAGCTAAATGTATTTTATTTTTTCATCACATCTAGTTTTTTTTATTCTGCCTAGGTAAACAACAATGGAATCATTTCCTTCTTGAAAGAGGTATCTCAGTTCACCCCTGTGGCTTTCCCCATTTCCAATGACCGACGAGTTGTTGCCGCATTCTGGGCTGATGTCGATAACCGGCGTTCAGGACAAGTGTACTACCGGGAAACCACAGACCAAGCTATTTTGGAGAGAGCCACTAAGGATATCGCAAAGTATTTCCCAGAATTCTCAGAGTTCTCAGCCCAGTGGATATTCATAGCAACTTGGAACAAGGTTACCTTCTTTGGAGGAAACTTGTTTTCTCCAGTAAGTATCAGGACCAGAATGTTGACTGATGGGTAATAAGAATAAAAGCGTTTCCTCCCTGCCCCATTGTGATTACGCTTGGGCAGAACAGAAACTGTAGTAAATTGTTGGCTTATCAGCAGAGTAATCTTCATTTCAGACCCAAAGGTGCTTTTCCAAAAGGCTTTCTTGGTTTTTTTTCTTTGAAAACATTTTGCTTCTCATCCCAGAAGAAGCTTCTGGGACAAAAAGCGAAACATTATTAAGGAAAAACTAAGGAAGTCCAGTTGCTTTTTGCAAAAGCACTTTTGGGACAATCATGACTTGGATGATTGAGAATCATCTTCCTTCATTTCAGACATCTGCATTCTATCTTTCCTATAGTATGAGAGATCAGAGAATAAAATTCAATACTTATTCCATTGATAAAGGAAAGAAAAAAATACAAATTAAAACTATTTAAAAAGATAGGAATTAGGGCACACAATATTGCAAAACAATAAAAAGTTCACCGTTCAAAGGTTGGTTGGCTCAACATTCCATCCCTCCGAGGTCCATAAAATGAGGACCCAGATTGTTGGGGGCAACATGCTGACTGTAAAACAGCTTAGAGAGGGCTGTAAAGCACTGTGAATCAGTATATAAGTGCTATTGCTATTCTTGCCATGAATCTGCTCCTCAGAGGACTCTGTCTCTCTTGCAGCCCAAGCAGCTCTTCAGGACTCAAAAAAGCTCAAGAAGTATTGTTTGAGACTTCCTTGAGAAGGTTTTACTTCAGTATTAATGTTGCAACTTTCTGGACATTGCCTATTGCCTTAATACCCTTGTTGTTGTTGTTTTCTTGCAGGTAAATACTTTCCAGATAGTCCTCATCACTGACGGCCTGCTTTCCTTCACTATCTTCAACTATGAATCAATAACCTGGACCACTGGCATGCATGCCAGCAGTGGAGGAAATTTAGCAGGCCTGGGAGGGATAGCAGCCCAGGTAGATTACATGATCACATTCAAGCAAGTCTCCTTTCTAATACATGGCATACATTCTTGGAGATGGCTGAGGATGATGTTGATTGTCTTGAAATGGTCATCATGCCCAAGATAATCCTTAGCCTCAACTTAAATAATAATCTTATTTTTCCCTTCCCTTCAGAGCTAAGACTACCTAGGACCTTTAGTGAAGGAAACTGCAGCTCTTTATTTTGGCCAGTGCTTCTAAGTTCCTTCCCTTCATTAGCCATCACCTTTTTAAAAAGAATCATCCAGCAATCGCTGCAGCAAGTACAACTTTCTCTTGGCATTTATATTTCATCCTATATGTTTTTTTTCTTTCTTTTAGTCGGTGGCTATTTGGAGGTGTGGATTTACCATTAACTGATCTATGCTTGGCCAGCTGCTAGCAGTCATCTGAGTTATCTCCAGTAAGCAGGAAGTTGCAGGTGTATAGGAAATTAATCCATTTTCAGCCCCAGAAATTCAGGAGTGTAAACTTTTATGACTGTAAACAGAGCAGTAACCACATGCTTTGGATACTGTACAGTGCTTTAGGAACACCCTTCCCTAGCTCAGCCAAAGGGGGAGAGAGAGGAAGTTGAAAAGTTTTTCACCAGGCACTGGCTTCTGACCAAATTTTTGAGAATTTGCTGCTGTAATTCGCAACACGATAGAGTGGCTCGGCAGAAGGACCTCGCAGCTCAGCATGGCAGAGGCTGCTGCTTGGCTTGAGCTAACAGAGCTGTGCTCATTTTGTGGAAAGCAGCAAGAGAGTCCAAGATTCTTTTGGATTCACCCTGTATAGATGAATGGGGATGAAAATAAGCTCAGTGTTTTGTGCACTTTCCAGCTAGTGAGTCATGGATGAGTGGGGATTGCTGGGGCCTTTTGGTGCCAAAAGCCATTTGGGAAAAGAGTTGCACAAGTAGACCATCTGAACTCCCCCTTCCCCTCCCACCTCCTTTTTTTCCTTTTAATGATGACAGTTATCATGTGTTGTAGCCAAAGTCTTTAATCACAGATGACATTCAAAACAGTAGGAGATGGCTTCTAGACTATATACACTGCTTGTTTTCTACTGGTCTGTCCTGAAGCAGCTGGAACCGGGGTCCAAATAAATTGTTGTCCTAGAGAAAAAATGCTCGCCTCAACATAAACTTGCAAGTAAATCTCCAAATGTTGGTGGCCTACAACAATGTTTGCTAATTGTGAACCAGTTTTAGTCATTTATGGACTGTATGACTGCCTAGTCAAGAGTTCTTATCCAGGAGTCCTGACCCCTGGCTTACAAGAAAACTCAAACAGCTACAATCTGGCTACATTTATTACACTCATATCCCCTTTTTCCCCTGTGGAATCAAGTTGACATATGCTGGGTTTCCACGGGGTCTCCCATTTAGGCGTTGACAAGATCAAGAACCTCTAAGTTCAGGCAACATGTTTCATCAGAATTGAATGCCCTGGGAATTGAATGTTTAAGAAGTTCAGAAAGTGAAGATAATCTAGGAAAAAGTGAAGCTGCCATATATCAAATGAGCTCATTGGTCCCTTTTGCTGAGTTCTGTTAAACACTAGTAATGGCATTTCAAGATTCCAGACCAGACCCCTTCCTGGCCCAATCTGTGGAGTCAGAGGATGTGCCATATATACAAAGCATATGATTTTTCACTGAACTACAGGACTTCTCCTTGTAAGGAACTTGTCAAAGGAAAACTTCTAGAAGAGCAAACTATTATCTCCACTGAGGGATCAGAGGAGTTGTATTGTGAGATTGCTATTGCCTCTTATGCAAAATAGTGGCTATTTAGATGGGAAGCAGAAACACAAAACAACATTCAGGGAAATCAGATGCTTCCCTTCCTTATGTTCTTGCAGTCCATTCCTCTGCAGGGCACTGGGCATGGTGGAAGAGAGAAGTCCCTTGCATTTCCCCACAGCTGCCCTGCTTTCCCCAGCAAGAGGTTTCAGTCTCTGCCCTTGTCTTCTAGGCAGGTTTCAATGCCGGTGATGGAAAACGGTATTTTAACATCCCCGGATCCCGCACTGATGACATTGTCGACGTGGAGATGACGACAAATGTGGGTATCCCCGGGCGCTGGGTATTCAGAATCGATGATGCCCAGGTGCAAGTGGGGGGCTGCAACAACACAAGTAAGAGGACAGCAGTTAGGTTTATTTAATGAAACCAATTCTTCCAGCCCTTCTCTTTGTCCCTGTGAAAGTTCTATGAAGGGCGGCAGCCATGCAATAGGAGCAGTTGTGAGTGGCACATAAACTTCTGAATACTTTACTGAATTGTTACATTAATGCAGTATAATAAATATGGTTAGCAAGACATGGGATGTACTGATGCTGAAACTGTGCAAGTTATAAATTAGGGGGATATGGCTGTGCTACTCAGACTGAATCCCTTGGTGGCTGTAGATCTCTTCTGGCTGATTAAGAGCTACTTAATTGTTTCTTGAGAATGAAACAAGTAGAAATAAGACATAAACAGAATACCTCTGAGAAAAGCAGGTCTTTATATGAACGGATGATGATCCTGAAATTAAGATGATTCCATCTTCCCCAACAAAAGTGAGAGAACAAATTCATCCATGCTTACTACCTTTACTATATTCTCAAATAAATCCTAGATTCCCTCATTTTAACACTGAATTTTTTGGAAGATGAGGGAAAGCTAGTTTCTTCTTAGTTAATACTCTGCGTGTTACACTTTGTATCATGGCATTCATCTCAACCATGAACTAAAAGTGGCATCTATGGTGCTTTCCTCTCCTGTTGGGCAATTACCTATTGAGGTTCATGGTATTTAGAACTCAAGTCTTCTCATTAGTTCTTCTTACGTGTCAAAGCTGTTGGTTTAGAAAAAGACTAAAAACTCTTAAACTGTAAATTAATTCCATACAATCATAAATCCAAGCATAATTGCACCCATAAATCCATAATGTTTTCTTAAATTAATTCAGTCATGTTTGATAGGACTTGGTCCCAGATGTATGCCAGCTTTCTCCAATCTGATGTCCTGAATCTGATAAAACTGCAGTTCCCAGATTATTCTGCAAGCTTAATAGATGGAATTCTGGAAGTTGCAAGTAATATCCAAATGGATACATTAGATTCTATCCCAGGTTTAGTTGCAAAATGTTTAATGTGTGGGGCTCTGAGATCACTAGTAGATATGTTTGCAAATCCATATGGGAAGTGAAATTAAACCTCCCCCAGGGATTGACTAAAACCATCAGTAAAAGCTATCCATCATGCCAGATATTATTCTCCTGTAATGCTGAGGGTTTGTTCAAAAATTGAAACCTCCCACAATCTGTGACCATCAGTTTTGCAGGGTCTGCATGGTTTCTAGATTAAAAACATGTATTCAGATTTTCCCAATCTTCGGCTTCTAAGAGTTAAATGATTTCTCTTCTAACTCTTCATTCTTAATTTAAATTTATCTGTTCACCTTCAAGATATGCATCTCTGGAGCTATTGTACCTTCTTTCTTCTGCCACTCCCTGATTTCCAAATGTAATAATTCTAGAGATTTAGTAGCTGATTTTCTCTGCCTTTTTTTATGTGCTTGAACACATAATTCTTGCCAAAATTCTTTAACAATGGGAAATGTATTGGTATTGAAGTAGTTCTTCAATACCAATGAAGGTTGTCGTAAAAGTATTACAATATAGCAAAAGGCAAAGGGATGCCATGAAGATGATAGAATTGATCAAAAACATTTTTCTGTAAAAATGATTTAATAAAGATTACTAAAAGTTCATTTAATAAAAGGCTGAATATTGATCTATCGAGATATTAATGTCATTATCTAGATTTTCAAAAAGATTGTAAAACTCCTATGTAGACAACTGAAGCAAGGAAAACCAACTTTCTGTATTTAAACTATTTTTTTAAAAAATAGGTTTATTTATTGTAAATTTCAAACCAATTTAAATGTGGATGAAGTACATTACATTGTGTGGTGTGATACTTCTGCACATTGGTGCTCTAAGTTAATCATCTACAACAGGGGTGTCAAATTCACGTCGTCATGTCAGCGTCACGTGATGTATCGGGACTTTTTTCCCCTTCACTAAACCAGGCATGAGCCTGGCCAGCGCATGATCCATCCGGCCCCGTGGGCTGGGAGTTTGACAGCCCTGATCTACAAGAACAAAGGAAGTTGGATTAGTCTAATACTTCTGTTGCCACATCATCTAAGATCTCTCTGAGCATGCTTCCAGCTATTGAATAGCGGGTTTATTTCTCCATGCAGCTTCAGTGTGTTTGACACTTCGTCCTTGCTTGAATGGAGGAAAATGTATTGAGGACTGCATCACAGGGAACCCTTCATACACTTGTTCTTGTCTTGCTGGTTTCACTGGAAAACAATGCCAAATTGGTGAGTCCTGCTTCTCTGCTGTGCACAATTGTACGGAGCAACTAGCGTATTCTATTTCAGCCACAAATTAGACCTTATACAGCTACTTGTTTTATTTTAGATAATCTAAATTTATAGATCTATAGATTAATATTTTTTCTCCCTGGGGAAAGAGGAAGATTGAGTATCTGAGTAAATCCTAATCCATAGCATCTCTCAATTTCTCTTCCAGATGTGGATGAGTGTGCTTCCAATCCATGTCATAATAAAGCATCTTGTATCAGTGGCATCAACAGCTTCAGCTGTTGGTGTGCACCAGGATTTAAAGGAGCTACATGTGAAATTGGTGAGAAATATTGTGTAAGAGCAAAGATACAATCCAATAACAAATCTAAGAAGAAAATGTGATTATGACTTCACTATTAATAGTATTTAGCATTTAATTTTTTGTGCTTTCATTCTTTTAGCTGCCCTGAATTTTTACTTGAGCAGAAAGCAGATTAATTAGACACATAACAAAGACAAAGTCATAGCAGAACTTCTTTGTGGCAATTACTTTAATTTTAGGAAAGAATGTGCTTTACTGACAGGGTATCTCCAGAGGTGTTGGATTGCACTTCTCAGAATGCCCAGCTAGGATGACCAAAGAGATGAAATGGAAGCATGTGCCCCAGATAAGATAGATAGGTATGGCTACCATGAAACTTCCCATATTTCCCTTCCATATAATTTTCATTACAATTTATTTATCTTCCATTAAACAAGAAACAATGCTAATTTCAATAGCTGGGTTGTGTGCATATTCAGAAGCTGAGAGATTCTATAGCTTGTATGGTTTTGTCAGTGAAAAAAATAATTTAATTGTCATAATTTAATTTTCCTTCTTTGTTGTTGAAATATAATAGAGGAGTCTCCATGTAAAACCAAAGAATGCCAGAATGGTGGGGAGTGCCAAATAACAAACACAACAGCTGTCTGCCTTTGTCAGCCAGGTTATACTGGAGAAGACTGTGAAATAGGTGAGCCAAAAATAAGCATATGTATTTAATGTAATCACCATTTAATCTCCTGCTCATCTGATAGCAATTGCATTGTTTGTTTCTGTTCTATGTTAATAAGTACTTCTGTTTATTTAATCAGTTAATTCCCTGTTTATGAATAACAGATCTTGTAGGGCTTGAGCAGGATAGTTTTGTACAAAATGAACACGATAACTTCATTTCAGACTTCATATTTTTGTTCTCTTTCTTTTCTCTGCAGAAATAAATGAATGTGAGTCCAGCCCGTGTCTGAATGGTGGGCAATGCATGGATCTTGTCAACAACTATACTTGTTCCTGTGCAACACCTTTTACTGGACAGCATTGTGAAATAGGTGCCTGATTTTATAACTTCATGATGGCATCCTTCTTCCTACAAAGCTAGTCTTTATCGTTCTTTCTCTTTCTTTGCTACTTTCAGGCCCTCGGCTTAGAGCCATCCTTGTATGTGTTACCTTCAATTATTCAGCTTCATTGATCTATACTGAGGCTCCCTCCTCTTCATTCTAGATCCTTCAACCTGTGAGGGCAGAAATTGCAGGAATCGGCAGATGTGCAACTATATTCGCCCAGGGCGCTATGTCTGCACATGCTCACCAGGCTACTACGGGAACAATTGCCAATATGGTGAGTATATTTGTCTGTTTTCTCTAAAGGGAAAACTGTAGTTCAACACTGCCTCTATACATCCTGCTCACATAGGATGCTCTCCACTATTTTTTTTTAATCCAGTGACTGGTTATGTTTGACATTCAAATTGTTCAGCTTCTTCTTTAGTTTACTTTTGGAAATTGTGTTTCCTCATCTAACTACTGCTTATTCATTAAACAGTTACAGCTCAAGGATGGGGAACTTGTTTTGACCAGAGGGTCAGGTTGGCTGGTGTTAAGTGACTTTCAGCATAAGTAATCACGCTCCAGACGTACTTGCTTGGATCCATGCTTAGAGTGAACTAGTCACTTTACTTAAACCTTGCATAAAAGAATTCATTGCTCTTACCCCAAGCTCCTAGTTTTTAATGAAGCTTTGAAGTAGTCTTAAGTGATACCAGTACAAGGTGAGTATTTTAAGAGCTCAGTGGCATTTTACTGTATAAAAGCGTGTTTTGGGAAGGAGTCTCCCTATGTATGCTTACTGCACTTTAATCCTGATTTCATGGCCCTCTTTCAACTTGCGTAATAAGGCATGTGTTACCTGATCATTTTTTAAAAAAAAAAAACCATTATAAGAAGAAAGGAATCTGTCATTCTCCTGATGGTACAGAGCTACTAGTATACCTTACCATTTTTCCTGATGAAAAGAACGCTGGCATCCAGACTCTAATTTTTTTATTTTAGTTCTTAAATATAATTCTAATTAACATTACACCAGAGATTATTTAGGTACAAAACCATTAAAACACCATCAATCAATAGAATATATAAAGGGTAAAATATTTAAAACAGAACAATTAAACCATAATGAGTAGCTAAGTTCTATGATCTGGGGATGACAACTGAAAAGGTCACTTCAGGGGAAGAAACAGCAAACTGGAGTCAGCGCTGCAGAAAGCGGAACTGAAAAGCTGGCAGAATAAAGAGCTGGCAAGGAGACCGGTTCTTCACAATTCCTCTGCAAACATAAAGAGGGCTTGAGAATTGTCCACAAGTGTTCCAGATAATTGCTGCACATGAGGAAACCCCAAGACAGCAGTTTCTGGCAGATTTCAAGATCTGGGAGATGATGGAATAGCCATCTTTCTCAAACCATATTCAGTGCCTTTAAAGGGACACTGAGTTCACATATTTCCTTTTCTAATCACTTTCAGAAATTGACAATTAATTATTTTTCAGCTATTCTGTACTTTTGGATTGACAAGTCTGAAAACACCAGATGAGTTTCCTTCAATCCTTGCCAAAAGAAAATTTAAATACATGTTTAAGGATTTAGATTTTTTTTTCTAAAATAAATATAAAAAGGTAATTAGAACTTTTGTTTTAGAAAGTTACAAATGGACTAAGGATCCAGATAAATTTAAATTAAGATTTTGGAATTAATTATCAAAAATTCTTGCCATGGAAAAATGCTTTTGTTCTTAAAAGAAATAATAAGATAATAGTTTAAAAATTGGACACTAGTGGAACCAGAAGGAACAAAGGATTACAATTAAATGAGGAGAACATTTACACTTACTAAAACTGAATGAAGCAAACTATTTTAACATTGGGCATATTGAAGATTATTTTTGAAGAATGGACTGAGAAGTTAATTTTAAGAGTGTTTGCTTCTATAGATAGACTGTGTTGAAAAGATGCTATAGAAGAGGAACAAGTATTATCTGACATGATTGAGACTGATTTAAAAGGGAATTTAAAAATGATATGCTATAAGAATGACATGGAAAAATGTTGCAAAAGAAACCAGCTGATGATGTAATAATGAAAAGGGTTATATAAATAACAAATCAAGAGAGTAATCTAGATAAATTCATTTACAGTATATAGTTAATGCGTCCTTGAGGGAAGGGGCCTTCCCACAACCATTAAAGGAAGCGGTTGTAAGGCCCCTCCTCAAGAAGCCTTCCCT
>JANHZT010010273.1:183533-197755 GCA_032468215.1 Stegonotus admiraltiensis
TCCATGAAAGTGCATCTATAGTATGTAGATAATAAAGTTGAAAAAAGGTGAACAACATTTTTACAGAACTATAGATAAGTTGAGACTGGGTATGACAAGGAATGGCTGGGAGCAGAGGGGCCAGGTGAAGCACCCCTTTACGTGAGTGACATTGAGTTGGCCACAACTACCCAGTCACATGACCATCAAGCCAGGCCCACTGTCACATGAGCATCAAGCCGTGCCCACAAAATAAGCCACGCCCATAGAACCAGTAGTAAAAACATTTAGAACCCACCCCTGATTTAAATGCTTTCTTCACTGAAGAAAGGATTCTATACCATCACAATGACACCTCAGAACAGGGCAGAAAATGTTTCCTGGCAGCTGATACTTCAGTGAAAATGAATTCTTCTATACTAATATTCACCCCCACCACATGTGAACTGGTGAGAAAGTAAAGGGCCGTGTCATGAAGGGAAACAATTCAATAAACATCACAAATGCAATGAAGGATGTAATTATATATCTCATATCAAAATGTGCATTTTGTACATTTGCATAATAATATCCAAAAGCATAAGTTTGGTAAGATAAAGAATGCCTTTAAATTCAGCTCCTAGTAACCATACTGATATATCCATGCTGCTTTCAGGACAATAATGCCAAAAAGATTTACTAATGTCTTATTCTTAGTTCAGCAGAAGAATGGAACATTCTGCTATACTGCAAATGCTGACTGTGGGACATAGCAATTATATAGCAAAATAATCCGTACAGCTGCAGTTTGCATTTTGTTTCTGCTTTATAATGCAAATAAAATATTCTCTCTCCCAAGGCATGTGCTAGAGAATGTGATCAACTGTTCTCGTAAAAGGATTTACGTTTAGTGATAGTCATAGTTCAATCAGCTGAATAAATTCCAATTTTGAATTCCTCTTAAGTTAGTTATTTCCCTGAAGAATTGAATGGAAATCATCTGGAACCATTTAGAAAATAATCACATATTATGTGCTAAAATCTTATTTAATTTATCCACATTCTATATTCATTGGGAATTGTTTTCATTTCTGAAGGTTATCTGTCAGTATTGGGACTTTAAATACAAGAGCAATTTACAAGCAATGTTTGAAGGAATATTACATGAATACATTATTGTCAATGAATCTCTTCTCTGAGCAGACAGTAAACTGTACCACTCACAACCTTCAGATCAAAAAGGCCAAGAAAGTAATTTAATCCAACTTCACTATTGCTACAGAGGGATCCACTTCCAGCTCAGTCTATTATTTAATTTTCTAAGCTGGTTTTTGAAAATCAAACACATGTATACAAATACCTGAGTTTTTCATATCACATTAAGCCATAATGCAGTATGTTTGTTTTTGGCATTTTTCTTACATAAATTAAATCATTGTGTTTTGTAAACCATAATATATGATAGCATGTTGTGTAAAGCAAACTAATTGTTTATTATTATGGGTGATTCTGATCAGTCAAGGGGGCAAGAAATTTTGACTAATTAGTCAATGAGACCATTAAGAGAATATTTTCATAAGCAAAAATGTAATAACAACCATAGAATGTAGTCTAACAGAGTTGGAAGGGATCTTGGAGGTCATCTAATCCAACCTTCTGCTCGAGCAGGAGACCATTTCAGACAAATAGCTGTCCAGTCTCTTTTGAAAGTCTCCAGGGTTGAAGCACCCACAACTTCTGAAGACAATCTGTTCCACTGGTTAATTGTTAGCACTGTTAGGAAGTTTCTCCTCAGTTCTAGATTGTTTCCTTCATTAGTTTCCATCCAGTGTTTCTTGCCTTTGGACAAGAGTTTGATCCCTCTTCTTTGTGGCAGCCTCTCAAATATTGAGATACTGCTATCATGTCTCCCCTACTCCTTCTTTTCACTAGACCAGACATACCAGAGGTGGTATTCAACAGGTCCTGACCAGTTCTGGAGAACCGGTAGTGGAAATTTTGAGTAGTTTGGGGAACCGGTAAATATCTCCTCTGACTGCCCCTGCCCCCATATATTTTCTGCCTCCCAAGTCCCAGCTGATCAGGAAGAAATGGGGATTTTACAGTATCCTTCCCCTGGAGTGGAGTGGGAATGGAGATTTTACAGTATCCTTTCCCTGCCACACCCACCATGCCATGGCCAGCAAGCCATGCCCACAGAACCGGTAGTAAAAAATTTTGAATCCCACCACTGACACATACCCAATTCCTGTGGCCATTCTTCATATATTTTAGTTGCTTTTTTGTTGCTCTTCTCTGCACTCTTTCCAGAGTCTCAACATCTTTTTTTATATTGTGGTGCATCCAAAACTGAATGCAGTATTCCAAGTCGTACTAAGGCTTTGTAAAGTGGTACTAATACTTCTCTATCCTCTATTAATGCAGCCTAGGATTGCATTGGCTTTTTTGGCTACTGCCGCACACTGTTGGCTAATATTTAAGTCAACCAAATATCGTTCACCAAATACACCATCCAGAATTTGGACCAAAATTTCTGGAAGGTGCTTAAGCATAATGTTGTATAGTAAAGAAACTCTCACTAAACTAAGTAGGTTATTACAATGTAAGGTTGATAAACATTTGTAACATCATAACATTCTTGTGCAGTGCCATCATAGCTTTTCTCTGTGGGGTTGTAATATCTTGATATGTTTTTTTAAAATGTCAATCCTAGGTTTAGGGAGTAAGTTGTTGGCTCAGTGTAAAGTTGAAACCTGGGATCCTGGTATGTTAGCTCCAATTAAATAAAAATTTCTAAACTAAGAAAACAACTCCTCTGTTTTGTGCCAATAACTCTTAATTCCATCAATTATGATGAGCACACTGATGAGATCCACTTTGTATGTGAGAAACCTCTTTCCATAAGGCAATAAACTATTCCTCCAGCATTGCCATACAACCCTATCATTTTTTTGTCTTTCAAATTTCCTAAAAGAAAATCTCAGTTTATTACATCGTTGTAATGCAACTGATAATTCGATGGCAATGCTAGGTCCTGCCAAATGTTAAATAATTCCTAACATTTGGCAGGAAACTGTATTGCCATAAAATGATAACAGAGAGTTGATGCTCAAAAAATGACTTTGCAAAGCAAAGATAACCCTATCCATAATTTTTATTGCACACATGGCCTTCTGTTAATGCAGCTGATACCATTAGCCTATTATTTTAGGTGATTCATTTCCAGTAGGTTTTAGTATTTTATTGCAAGGCTTGAATATAAATAATTTGCAGAGTAAATTAATATGGCAACTGAAATAAGTACATGTTCAAAAGTGCAAGCTTTAAAAATCCAAATATTTTGGATCTAAGAGGGTATTTCAGATCTAAGCACACCTTACTGTTAACATGTTTTCTAAGCAAACCCATTGCAAAGAATATTTACTAAAGCTATGCAATATTGTGTACTACTTTGATATATTTTAGCTCTAGGCTTTTTAGTCATCCACACATAAAGCATAAACACAATGAATCTTTTTAAGCAGCTTTGTATAGCTTCTCATGTCTCAGACTCCACTACAGAGGTATTCACAAGGTATGAAGAAGTGATCAAGTATGAGTCTTGTCACAATGCAAACTCATGATTTACAGAATTGCCTCAGAGATTGGGATGTAAAGTGGAACCAGTTCTCTGGAACCAGTTACCTCCTGAGGTCCAGACCATCCCCACCCTATTGGCCTTCCGAAAAGCGGTGAAGACCTGGGGCCATTGATCTTGCTCTTGCAAACCGGCAAGATCCGGCCATGAATGGTGTGAATGAGTTTTAATGTTTTTAATGTTTTTAATGTTTAATTGTTTTTTATAATGATTTTAAATGTATTGTGAGCTGCCCTGAGTCTTCGGAGAGGGGTGGCATAGAAATTGAAATAATAATAATAATAATAATAATAATAATAATAATAATAATAATAATAGTATTTACAAAAGAGGCTTGTTAAAGCTTTAAAGAATTTTGTAAAGAGGGACAAAAAAATGAAAAAAGTTCTAGGGATTAAAAAAGATGGTTAAATATAAAAGGAAGGAATATAACATTGAATTATTTGATCAAGGTTAAAATGTTGTTATCTCTGGAAAGCCTTAATGGATATTTGCTGACATCAGGACTGAAATGATGACTTTTTTATGTATTTTTTTAAATAAAGATGGGATATGTGGAAAAGAGATCATCTGTTGTATTTTAAGAGACGATAGTTACTAAAATTGCTTACTCTTGTGATGAAAGGGGAAGTCACTTCTTTATATATTTATTTTTTCTTTATTCTTATATTTCTTTTCTATATTTCTATATTCTCTATTTTTTTGTCTGTGTCTATTTTTTCTTTTTATTAGTTTTATTGTTGTAAAAAGTAATCTTTAATAATATTAATATTATGAACCTGAAAATGTCTTATGTTTTTCCCAGTGAACCACAACTAAAAAAGGTAGCAGAGTCCAAGGAAAGTCTGTAATAATAGAGCAATTATTTAAAAATCATTGTGGAAATTGATTCACAGATCACATCTCAAAATCCATTTAGGAGTTACAGGTAGTTCTCGACTTAACAACCACGTCTTTAACAATGGTTCAAAGTTATGACAACACTGCAAAAACAATTTATGACCCATCCTCAAAGTTACAATAATTGCACCATCCATATGATTGTGTGATTATGCTTTAATGATTGGCAACTAGCTCACATTTACAGTACAATAGTTGCAGCACCTTGCAGTCACATCATTGGAACTTCCCATCTGGTGCCAACAAACAAAATCAATAGGAAAGCTGGCAGGGAAGGTCACAGATCACAACTACATGGTGTCTTGCTTAACGATCATGGTGATTCACTTAACCATCATGTCAAAAAAGGTCTTAAAATTGGGTGCAGTCATGTGATGCCTCAACAACCGTGCTGCTTAATTATGAACTTTGTACCGTAGTCACAATTGTGGTTATATGTCAAGGACTTATCTGTATTCTGTTGATTAGCTTTGTGAAAAGAAAATTCTTGGTATCAAACTAGATTAATTTCAGATATTTTTAGCGTTGTGGCCGAATTATTTGAGGTAGCCCTTGTTAAGAAAGTAGAATCAGCCTCTCGGGCAGAACTTTCCATCCATTATCTTATCCTTAGTAAAGCAAAGCCCACAAGTGACCAGATTTTTTGCACTTCATGTAAGTCCTCCTAATATCTATGCGGTGGTAAAGAAGTGTTGATATGTAAAACTGGACATACAGGAACTGCCTCTTAACTTGAGAGCCTACATTTTGGGGATGCTAGATTGTCTAAAGTCATCTGTCTTTACTTTTCATGTGTCCTCCAGTAGGAGGTGTATTTAACTAAATAAAGAATTTTTTATACAATCCAACTGAGTGGGTCCCAGATAAATATATACAGAACAATAAAATAATACAGTAATAAAAACAAAGAAGAAAATATGGCAGAAACCAGGAAACAACCAAGCAAACCCACAATCGCTCTTGCCAAAAGCCAAGATGAAAAGCGATGTCTTCAAGACTGTACAAAATACTAGCAAGGAGCCAAGTGCTAAAGCAGAGCGCTTTTATTTATTTATCAAATTTATTTATTTTATTTATATAGCCATCCATCTCACAAAATACAACTATGTACTCTATTGTTTAGATAGATGGAATTGTTTAATCAAAAGAAGATTAAGCACATCAACCCTGCGAGCTGGGATTGGTTGGGTGGATACTATGAGAGATAGGTGGTCCCAAAAGTAATCAGGCCAGATGTCATGTAGGGCTTTATAGATAAAGACCAGCTTCTATATTTGATACTGAGAAGATGTTCTAATATTCTTTTTTGTGCTACAGAAATGTATCTCTCTCTATATGTGTTCACAAGTCTTTTACTGATGTTTTTTAGGTGGCCCTAGAATGTCTAATGCCTGTAGCTCCAATCCATGCCAGAATGAGGGCACATGTCTTGAAAGTAGTCAAGGTTATGTTTGTGAATGTGCAGAAGGCTACTCAGGCACTGACTGCAGAGATAGTAAGTATTGGAGTCAAACACACTAAACAAAACGTTTGTGCTCTCCTTGAGTTTCATGCCTGTATACATTTATTTCCAAATTAGCAGTGGAACATTGCAGTCTGGGTGGGTAATTTGAGGAAAACGAATTGTTTTTCATTTGTTTTCTTTTTGAAAGTGATTGTATCTATGCAGGTTCTAGCTCTGGAAAATTTACTATTAATACTTTCTCCAACCACATTAAATTCCCAGTTGTTTTAGATTTATCATTAATAATAAGATCCTATCAAGAATTTGCAAAGGAAAATATTGACATAGTTAGCAAACTAATAATGGGATTGATGTCTCCATTTGCATGTGGTGATACTGATGACATGGAAGATACTGACATGACTTCAGAGTTAGCTGTATGGTGTAGTAGCTACTATTTTAAGTATGTTTCATGGCCATCATACCTCCTTGCTTGAACTCTGCTCTCAGAATTTTCAGAATAAAGAGGTTTATAATGTTTTTCTGATGTCAAATCTATTTTAAAAGACTTGCAGATTTGGGGTATTCATCATTTCAAACTGGGGATTAAAGTGTGAGCCAAATGTGAGCACAGCATAAAACCAAAAGAAACTTTGATCTTTGTATGTTCAGTATATAGCTCTCAATTAGACCAGTGTTTCTTAATCTAAGTGACTTTAAGACCTGTGGATTTTAATTCCCAGAATTCCCCAGTCAGTGTGCTGGTTGGAGAATTCTGGGACTTAAAGTCCACAAATCTTAAAAGTTGCTCAGATCGAGAAATGTTGGTTCAAAAAATTCCATCTATTTTTAGTAGCGAAGCCTCATACAGGGGACAGGCCTGCAGTAAAAGATTCTAAGCAGGATTTTAACATTTCACTGGTGGAATTTGAGATTTTTCTTTAAGTATATAAAGTCTGTTTTAAGCCTTACATTTTCACCACCACCACCAGTATTTCTGCCTAAAAATGTTAGGAAAATGTATCACTGGTTTTCAGCAATGGCCATATTAAAGTTGGTGGTACAGTTGAAGGGAACTCTGGCTGATGTAAAATAAGAGCTTTCAGCAGTACATAGGGCTACCTGTCCTTGTTACACAGAGAACAGAATCAACTCCCATCATGTGTTGCTAATTCTTATTTCAATACCTATTATCCAGGGCCATTTTTTTCCTCCAGTTTCTGGAGAACTAGTTTCTTTCATGCTCTCTCTGTATCTCCTGTTGACCTCATTTATGTTCATTAAGCTTTTCGCACTCTTAAACCTACAGGCACTAATTACTGTCTCATACCATCTTCTAGGAAGAGAATAGGCAGTGTCTGCTGTATTAAAAAAAAACAATAAGGCTCATTAGAATTGTTGAACCAAGGACAGATACTACCACAAGGGAGCATTTAATAGGTAAAGTGTGATTACTCCTGTAGGAAGTACAGCTGGTTTGTAATTTGCCATTGGTTGGATATTAATTAAAGAAAATAATGGATGTTACAAGAAAAGGAAGTAAAAGTTCTTCATAAGATACATAACCAGCTCTAATTCTGATATTTCCTCACAGCAGGCTGCATCATCCTGCTTTGGTTACTGGAAATAGATTAATGAAGGCTCAGATTTGCTGGTTCAGATGAGTCTAATTTGTCCTCCTCAACGTTCTTCCTCCCTCCCTCAAATTTTTGCAGAACTCTCAGATGACTGTGAGTGTCGAAATGGAGGGAAATGCCTGGATGGAAATATCACTGTGTGCCATTGCCCACCTGGATATTTTGGGCTTCTCTGTGAATTTGGTAAGAGAAAGGTTTTGGAAGATTTGCCAGTCATGATGGCCTGAAATTATCTAACTTCGTGATTAATTACATTTTGATTCTTAACTTCCTATCATGGCATATACAAGGTAGCATGCATGATTTCTCTACACATTCAAACTCCTATTTTATCCATATATCCATAATGCATTGTAAGCTGCCCTGAGTCTCCAGAGAAGGGCGGCATATAAATTGAACCAATAAATAAATAAATAAATAATGGATTTGATTATGGATTGACTAGTTCAAGGTTATCTAATTTTCTTCATTGATGAATTAGGATCAGATCTATTGCTTTTCAATACTTCTCCACTCAAACAAGATTGCTCTGGGCATGAAAGATACCATACTAGTTGCGCATTTAAATTCTATTGTTTGCCTTTGTTTAGTGATCTTAGATGATTTCACGTTGATCCCACCTCAGCTGTCCTGCCTAAACTTCTGACTGACATTTCCATTTGTGAACATGGGCAGAACTGTTTTTACATAACTGCCCAACCAATGTTTTGATTCCTTCAGAGCCACTCCCTGGCATATGATCACTGAAAGCACCAAGAACCAAGCTAACAGTCCAAATTAGTGTTGGCCACGAGTAATGATCTGAGTCTGTATCTATAGCTGATACCCTCCAGTTCTTTTGGACTACTGATCAAGCCAGTGACTGTTAATCTGACTAAGCTGAAGTGTTAGTCTAGGGAAGATAATTTTATGCCATGCAGCACTTGCTTCTTCTCCTGTGTGTCCTATATCTCCTTGCTTTGTAAGTAAAGTAGATAATTTTCCCTGAGCTGGATAATTGATCCTGCTGAGTCTAATGGGTGACATTTCTCATTATTATAAAGCTCATCTGTGGCGTGCTCAGCTCTGTAATAAGAAATCACCCTATATGTGCTTTTGATCTGTTGCAGAAGTGACTACTACACCTTGCAATATGAACACCCAGTGCCCTGATGGGGGTTATTGTATGGAGTATGGTGGCAGTTACCATTGCGTGTGCCATACAGATTATGGCACTAATCACAGTAAGTAAAAAAAATCTCAGAGGATTAGAGTCTGTCCTGATTATAAGAACCATGATGGGGAAGAGAGGAGAATTTCATGTAATGATGCCAATCAAGAGTGAGCCTGGTTAGTTAAGGTTAAGGGATAGGTTTAAAAATGAAGAAGGGAGAAATGCAATCTTGAGAAATGCAATGTAATTTATAAGGAACATGGTAGAGTGGGAAAATAATGTGCAAGTGACTTGTACCAGCTTTGTTGTTGATTATGCTGCTCATGCAAATTATACTTTCTCTTGTAAATGGTGTAAAATTGGTGAGAATATCAAGTGGGCTGTTAAGTTTGGGCTTTGTGAATAGTAGGAAGGAGAACCTGCTATATCTTTCAAAAAATAAACCTCCTTTGAAATTGACATTTTCTTGGCATCAGTTCCTGAATATTAACATCAGTGAATAGGGCACTTTTTTTCTCAGCCATGCAATATGGGAAAAAGAGTTAGCCATCACTCTTTAGAGTATTGCAAAATCTCCAAACACACCTCCATCTTGACCCTGTGTATATTTAAGATGATGTCATTCCTATGTCTGCAATCCCAGGATGCATGGCCTGGAACACGGGTGCCAAACTTGCCGTGTCACATTGCCGTCACATGATGGTTTGCGATGTTTCTCCCCTTCGCGGAGCTGGGGTGGGCATGACCTGTGCATGACACATCCAGTCCATGGGTCGCTAATTTGACACCCCTGGCCTAGAATATCCATGGCCATCTGAATTCAAAGAGATGTGTCCTATTTTTCCATGTCATTCATTTAATTGAGCTCATCTCCATGGGGCAGGTGGGTTTTTCATTTAGCATCAGCCCATGTGAGGCCATGTCTGCTTTTGCAGCTGAGCCACCCTCTCCATGTGACTCAGAGCCCTGCCTGAACGGTGGATCTTGTGATGCTCATGAAGACTCCTACACCTGTGACTGTCCCCGAGGCTTCACTGGAAAATATTGTGAGAAAGGTACTTGACAACACAGAGGTGGTTGAACAGAATCTACATTCTCAAACCTGCTTTGATGAGAGACAACCTTTTCACCCAGAACAGGATTGGGTGAGAAACTGATTGCAAGGATTGGTGTTTTTTCTCTCATATGACTGAACTAGTGCATGGTTCATTCTATGGCCAGCCAAAGTTGGATGAGACCATTGAAGAAGTATTCTCTTGTTAGAACGTTCATTATAGGATCCTTCCTTAGTATGTCTGTATCAAAAAGAACCCAATTCATTGGCCCTTGGAAAGTATTACATTTTGGAGTTTGGTGTGTCTTAACATCTTATCTAAGAAATAATTATCAGGTTAGTCTTTCTCAACGTTGGCAACTTTAGGATATATGGACTTCAACTCCCAGAATTCCTCAAATTGACTGGGAAGTGTTTATTTGGAAGGGGAAAACATATGGTTTTATGTGGACAATCTGTATTGAAGATAATTTGGAACATTCATGGGAACATGCAGAGGACTGCTGGCAACTCCTTAAATCAAGCACTTCTTTTCCTGGGGTCAGCAGACAGTCACACAAGTCTTCCCCTTTAAGAAGTTGCAGACAGTTATTAACTAAGCTTCCCCACATGCTCTATGAGACTTTTCCCTTCTCCTTTTTGTCTAATGCCAGCTTGTTCAACAAACCATTCTTAAAACAAAGCTGGGCTTAGCAATATTTGTGAATGTTATTCATAGCAGAAATCGGTTTTGGCAAAGTATTTGGTTTTCTATCTTTAATTTATTCATAATCCGTATTTGTAGATTGGTTGTTGGAAGTTTAGGAATCAGTTTAATGTGATGAAAGAACTAGACAAGCAAGGAACAGACTACTCCTTTCATCCCATTTGCATGGGGTGTAGCATTTATTTTCAAAGGACATATAGCGAGTATTATTACTTTTCTCTTGCCAGCAAGACCCAAATTGTGCAGCTCTGGACCCTGCCGCAATGGAGGGACCTGTAAGGAATCAGACGGGGAATACCACTGCACCTGTCCCTACCGCTTTACAGGGAAACACTGCGAGATAGGTACTCAATGACATACATTTTGTCCCCTTGAAATGCTTTGCAATTGTATACTCTGTGACTTAAATCTTTTGTTCTTGTAGGTAAACCTGATCCTTGTACCTCAGGGCCTTGTCATAATGGGGGCACCTGTTTCCATTATATTGGCAAGTACAAATGTGACTGCCTGCCTGGATACACTGGACGGCACTGCAACATAGGTATTGGCATAGGAGGGATCTTTGCCTATTGGAGCATAATTGTGAATCCAAAGATTTTGCGTGTAGCCTTTGGGCTGGCCAAGAGTTTTGTGGTTGGGTTCTTCATTCATTAAGCACCAGGTGTTTCTATCCCCAAAGAATAAAGCTAAGGAAGTACCCACTTTGCATTAGCATTTAAAATAATTATAGCAATAGCAATAGCAATAGCACTTAGACTTATATACTGCTTTACAGTATATAAGTATATGAGGGCGTTCTCTGTGAGCGCACCAACCCTCTGAAATGGGTTACCCACTGGGCTCCAGATGGCCCCCAACCTCCTCTCCTTCCCCAGGGACCTGAAGACATGGCTCTTCCAACAAATCATCTGATCTGCTGGGAGTTTTTAGTTTCTCTAGGGGTTTTAATTGGATTATTTTAATATTAACTTATTGTCCTGTGGTTTTCTCTTTGTGAGCCACTCCGAGTCCTTCTGGAGAAGGGCGGCATATAAGTATGATTAAATAAATAAATAAATAAATACAGTGCTTTACAGCCCTCTCTAAGCGGTTTACAGAGTCAGCATATTGGCCCCAACAATTTGGCTCCTCATTTTACCCACCTCGGAAGGATGGAAGCAGTAGTGGGTTTCAATTTCGGCTGCTACTGGTTTGCTTGTGGGTGCACACGCGCATGTGACGCTTCTGCGGAGATGTCTGGGCGGGTGGGTGGAGCCTCCTTCCGTTGCCGTTACCGGTTCACCGGATCTGGGGCAAATTGGTAGCAACCCACCACTGGATGGAAAGCTGAGTCAGTCACGATCCTGGTGAGATTTGAACTGCCAAATTGCAGTCAGCCAGCAGTCAGCAGAAATAGCCTGCAGTACTGCACTCTAACCACTGCGCTACCACAGCTCATTATCAACAGTAAGATAGGATATTTTAAAATGGCATTCATTGTAACTGTTTGAAAAATGTGATAAGCCTTTGAATAACAATTTAGCTCTTCTTAATCCAGAAGACAGAGTAACCCCTTCAGTTGTTGCTGAACTACAGTTCCCAACATCCTTTACTTTTGGCTTCTAGGAGTTCATATTTGAATCACAATACAGTCTCCATCCATATCCTAATCCCCTGAAAGTTACATTAAAATAAAAGCAGATGAAAAAGTGAGGGAAAGGTTATGTTCAAAGGCTTCATTAGCTTTCATGCTGTTTGTATAAAACTGCGAAGAAATAGTTCAACAACTCTTGCCTTGTACGTAATTAGCCTCTTTGATAAAACTAATGACATCTGCATCGAAGAGAGTCAAGAGATAGCTCAAGTTGAAGCTTGGCTAATGTAACTGTGTTCACCTCTTAGTATGTTTTTAAAATAATCTGTGGGCCTTAATCTTTTGCTTCTTATATCTCTCAAACAACCTGGATTTCATTTCAAAACAATTCACTTTTTCCAAAAAGGACTTTAATATTCTATCCTGTTCTGTTCTGTTATTGATCTTTCTTCCTCAGTGTCATGATCTTTATTTTCATGAAAACAGTACAGGAAATTTTCAGCCATATACAGTACATACATTTTAATTTAATTTAATTTATCGTATTTCTATGCCTCCCAACTCCCAAGGGACTCTGGGCAGCTTTTGGGTCTTATGTCCCATTAAATTCAACTGGATATAAGTTCTGAGTGGTCTTTCACTGGAACATGATTGGCACTTCAAGACTCTACGCACTTTATATCTGTTTAGTAGAAAATAACTTGGTAGCTTTTTGCTTGAACAGACCAAATATGATGGAAGAGAAAATAAAAACAGATGAAGAGTGAAAAGGCAATATTAGGTCTACCTCATAATTGCCAAGTGACAAAGAAGTCATTATACTTCCAAGACTGTAAAAGCAATTTAATTTAATGAAATATATATCAGCTTAGATTCCAGGAAATTTTAAATTCCTGCTTTGATTAGCAGATTTGAAGGACTAAGCTGTATTAATGTTTAAGGTGCTGGACTGAGACCAAAAGAGCCAAATGCAAATCTCCACTTGATCATGGAGCTCATTGGGTGACTTAACCCAGCCCTTCATAGTATCATTGTAATAGGGTAAAGTCTCGCCATGTACAGCATATTCAGCCATCAGAGAAAAAGGGGATAGAAATGTAATAACAACAAGAACTACCTAAAGGATACATATTTGGTTGCAGATTGGTCATCTGTGATATTTCCAATGGCCATATGATATTATTGGATAAGGTCATATTAATGCCTCTTCACCAGCCAGCCCCTTCCTTTCCTTATTTTATGCCCTGAGATGCCCAGGCAAGTCTAAAGTGGCCTTATGTTTTTTCTTGCATTAAGAAAAAGTTTCAACAGACAGAGCCTCCATCTAACCTCCAATTTCTGCCATTAGTGAAATTGTATTAGTAATCTCTGATGTTAAGGTCCTGCATAGAATCTTTTGTAAGCTGGAAATGGAACAGTTTACCTATGCTGGAATGAAATTTGTTTTACAGCTCCTTCTCCTTGTTTCCTGCATCCATGCAAAAATGGGGCCACTTGTGAGGATTTTGGCAACAGCTATGTCTGCATATGCTCTGCAGGTTACACAGGAAGACACTGCCAATCAGGTAACATTAGAAAAGCATAATACACCCTAGAGAAGAAGTTTCCTTGTTGGAAAAGATAATAATTGTCACCATGAGATTCATCTGTGCCAGGAAAGAGGGCAGTGCCTACATTTTTATTAAACAAAACACTGGTTTTTTTTTTTAAATAGAAATGCCAGTGTTCTAGAATATTCTACTTCACACTTTTTTTTTATTTTCAGGAAAAAAAGTGTTTAAAACCTGGCAGCACAGCTAGGGTAAGGCATGCTGGAATTCACAGCCCAGAGCTTTGCAAACAATTTTCTTTTCCCTCAGAGACTAGGGAACTAAAGTTTGTATCCATATTGATTAGAAGTTGTGCCAAAACTTGCATTCGTAACATTCTTTAAATAAGCATGCAGGTATGGTTGCATTCTTTTGGACGCCAATAGCTGAAAGCCTGCCTGATGGCAAGCTATAGTAAAATACCTTTTCTAAAATTACTCTGCACTCACGCATGAATGTGCCTTTATATTTACACCCAAAAGGCTCATCACTGGGAGGTCTTTATTTATGCAAGTCAAAGACTATAATGGCACTCATTGCTTTTTTATCTTCTGCTATAACCCCCCTCCCT
>JANHZT010010273.1:248823-263238 GCA_032468215.1 Stegonotus admiraltiensis
AGCTTGGCTGTCTTAGGAATTCTGGGAGTTGAAGTCCACAGGGTGTGAAAGAGCTAAGTTTGCCTACCACTGGTCTATGGTTATACAGAAATCAATATACTTACTTCTGCCAAATTAACAGCTGAGATTTCATCTAATGTTTGGCAGGAACTGGCCAAGCTAGAAAGAAGTAATTGTGTCTTTGCTGCTGCTTGTTTCTGGCTTTGGAAAAGGTCTCTCATAACCCAAATACAAAAAAGAGCAGCAGGATCATGCAACTCCACACGTTTCACTTCAAATAGTATGCCTGCAAAATAATTAACCAAGGTAAAAACTCAAAAAAACACATAAAATGAGATAAAGAAAAGAAAAACAACTTATCCAAGAGTGAGATTCTAAAGCCCCTACATATATTGTGGATTTTAATATTGCAGCTAAACTTTTTAGAAATATATAAACATGACCAACATGGGATAATGTAAGAACAAATTGAACAGTGAAATAACAGTGTTACTACTAGTCTTTTTTCACTAGAGGAAAATTGAATATTTCCTGTGGAAATTTTAATAGAAACCAATATACTTACTGTTAAAGAAATCCATACTTAACAATAGAATTTCCTTTTTATGACTCCATGATCCCTTAATTCAGGTAGAGTCAGGGCAACTGGATGGAGCTGAAGTTTACTGACCAGATGCCCTTCCTGACGCCTACATGGACTTTGCAGCAGATATTTTTTCTTTGCGCCTTAGGAGAGAAACATCTGCTGCTACTTAGGATTGAACTCTCAGTCTTCTGAGTAGGAAGCAAATGTCTTCACCACTAGGCCACTACGCAGCTTAAATCCATACTTAACAATATAATTCTAAAATAATTCATGACAAAACAGCATGGCTTTGGTCAGCCTTTCTGAATATTGCATGTTCTAGAGTTGCTGGGACAGTAACTGCCAAAATTCTCAATCAATGCATATTGGAAATTGAAAACCTGGTAGGAAAAGCTAACTTCGACCTACAAAACACCTTGAGATGTGTTCAATGCTGTGAGTCAAGATCTTTAATAACCAGCCCAAAACTTTATAAGTATAAATTTGTTTGACAAAAAATAAGGCAAGGTTGGAAAAGTTGGCAAAAAGCCAAATTCTTCCAAAAGCTTTCTCCAACACCCCCACCCCCAGAAATTTAGATTGTTCCTCTAGGAACTTGTGTTTTCAAAAAGCTATAATGTCCTGGCATACATTAGCACTTGGTATGTTATATTGTTCCAACCAACAAAAGAAAATCTATAGCCAAATTGTTGTTAACTGTGATTAGGAATTTTAGATTATATCTATGTATTGTTCTTAATCCAGTTGCAGTTAGGTATGGCACTCAAGAATATGCCATGATTGGTCTATAAGAAGCAAGGAATACTATCAACCAAGAGAAATTAGCAAAATCAGATTAACATTTAGTTTGTTTAGATAGTGTTCATAAATTTACTTTGGTATTCAATATTCATCCCTTCCATAATAAACTCCCATTTCCTGTAGCTTTCTAAACAATGTTTATTAAAGTTCAGAGGGAGAGCAGTAACAATTACTTCCAACTTACTGAGTCGCGAACCATCTCGGTGGTAGCAATTACCAGTATAGCTGCCTTCTAGTATTTCAGTGTTCGAAACAGTTGTTGGAGATAGCACATTTTCTAGTTTTACAGGCGTTGATGTTACCTGTGCCATATGCTGCTGCTTTAATGTCAGGAAGTCTTCTTGAGACTCAGCATTACTTTTTAGTGAATTAATTTCTAGATCATCCCTTATAGTTGGTACAGCACTTTCAAGTTCTGAAGTACAAAGTATAGATAAATCACTGTCAAAGTACTCAGAAGGCTTATTAACAAACAAGTTCTTTTGACTGGCTGATGGAGATATACCACTCAACAGAAACTCCAATGGATCACTTGTAATATTATTTGTCTGATCCAGGGACTGGACAAGTTCTTTCGCATCTAAGAAGGAAAGTTTTATTGGTCCAAAGGCAGCACATGAGTCAGATCTCACCTCTTCATTAATCCCCAGGTTCATCAGTTCACAGCAAACAGAATGGTTACTACCCACATTCTCACTTCCCATAATTATAGAGGCATCATAAAGTTTTGATGATCCTCCATGTATAGGAAGACTATTGCTCTTTTTTGCAGGCAGAAAAACTGAAGAATCAATAGTTGAATTTTCTAAGGAATTATTCTCAAATGTTAAGCTGTTGGTTCTATTCATTAGAGTTCTGGGTGGTACTTCATGGCTTTGCCTTGGGTTAGATGCTATATCGTCATTTGGCTCAACCATTGTTGGAGTTCCAAATGACCCATGTACAGCTTCACAAGGCACATTTGCCTCAAGTTGTAATTCAGCTTTTAATAAATTTTTATCAAATGTCTCACTACCCAGGAGAGAATGTTTCCTTCCTCTTCTTATTGTGGAAGGCTGGTTCTTCATATCTTGTGGTGAAGTAGAATAATATATATTCAAATTGTCATTTTCTTCCTGAGTTAGGTCATAAGTACTTCTGGAAAGGCAATTATTTAGCTTACTTCTATCATCTAATACATTTGATTCTGAATGATTCAATTTTAAACAATGTAGTTCATTCATCTGATGAATAGCAGATTTTCCAGTCTCTCTTTCAGTACCATCTTCATAATATAGATTCTCAGAAGATATAGCTTCATAAGTAGCTAGCACATTATTGCTAGGTATGTGGTTTCCGCTGCAAAAAAGAAGATTTATTTTGTTATGTTGAAGAACCCAGTATCTTTCTCACCGTGTTCTCCACTCACCCATAATTTATATGTATTCCTTCTTTAGAATGCAAGAACTTGCATTAATAAAACTATTCACATAGCACAGACTGAAGAAGCTACTTGGATAAGCAGTTTCAAACCAAAAAAGAAAAGAAGTCCAGTTGCCATGACTCAACTTCCAAACAACTCTTTCTAGGTGACTGAGAATCTTCGCTGATATATTCACATAGCACAATTAAATAAAATAACGACACTGAAAACGCCATGATTGTTGAGAACCAACCTGACTTTTGTTCACCGCCCTGAGTCCTTTGGGAGAAGGGCGGTATATAAATTTAATAAACATTAACATTAACATTAACTTTGTTAAAAAGAGATCATGTTAAACAGATTTTGTCTCCTTTGATAAAAATAACTACTCTAGTGACAAGAAAAATGCTATAGATGTAATCTACTTTGATTTCTGCAAAGGTTTTGAAATGATTCTACAAACTATTAAAGTATAATTTGTATGGCACTATAGTAAGTTTGGCTAACTGTACTTAGAAAGACAGCATTAATAGCTCAACACTGTATTCAAAAGTAGGAACCAATGGCTGTTCAGGGAAATCTGTTTTAGGACCAGTATTACTCAACATTTTTATTAATGATCTAGAAAATAGGATTGAGTTTATTATCAAATTTGGAGATGACACAAATTGGGAGATCTGACCAACACAGAATTAGCAAAAATCACATCTCAGGTAAAGTGGTGCATTCAATATGCCAGCAAACTTGGAAAATTCAACAATGACCACCACATTATTGGTGGGTGGGACTTTATATTCCAATCCCAAAGAAGAGCAATGCCAAAGAATGTTCAAACTACCTTACAATTGTGCTCATTTCACACACTAACAAGGTCATGTTTAAGATTGTGCAAGCTAGACTTCAGCAGTATGTAGATCCAGAACTACAAGGTTTTTGAAGAGGCAGAGAAACTAGAGATCAAAATACCAACATTCGCTGGATTATGGAGAAAGCAAGGGAGTTCCAGAAAAACATCTGCTTCTGCTTCAATGACTACACTAAAGCCTTTGATTGCGTGGGTCTTTGGCAAGTTCTTAAAGAGATGTGAGTACCAGACTACCTTACCTGTCTCCTGAGAAACTCTATACAGGTCAAGAACAATTAAAACAAGACATGGAATAACGGATTGGTTCAAAATAGGGAAAGGAGTATGATAAGGTTGTATATTGTCACACTCCTTATTTAAATTATATGCAGAATACATCATGCAGAATGCTGTGTTAGATGAATCAGAATCCGGAATTAAGATTATGGGAGGAATATCAACAATCTCAGACATGCAGACAATACTACTGTAATGGCAGAAAATGAAGAGAAACCAAAGAGCCTCATGGTAACTGCAGCCATGAAATTAAAAGATGCTTGCTCCTCAGGAGGAAAGCTATGGCAAACTTAAACAGCATTTTAAAAGCAGAGACATCACCTTGCCGACAAGGGTCCTATGATCAAAGCTATGGTTTTCCCATAGCTTTCCCAGTAGTAATGTATGGCTGTGAGAGGTGGACCATAAGGAAGCCTGAGTGCTGAAGAACTGATGCTTTCAAATTGTGGTATTGGAGAAGACCCTTGAGAGTCCCTGGGTCTGCAAGGAAATCAAATGTCAAACCTAAAGGAAATCAATCCTGACTGTTCTTTGAAGGACAGATACTGAAGCTGAAGCTCAAATACTTTGGTCACCAAATGAGAAGAATACAATAGCAATAGCACTTAGACTTATATACTGCTTCACAGTGCTTTAAAGCCCTAAGCGGGTTACACTATCAGCATGTTGCCCTTAACAATCTGGGTCCTCATTTTACTGATCTTGGAAGAATTGAAGACTGAGTCAACCTTGAGCCTGTCAGGATTGAACTGCCAAATTGCTGGCATCTGGCAGTCAGCAGAAGTAGCCTGCAGTATTGCATTCTAACCACTGCACTACTCATTTGAAAAGACTCGGATGTTGGGAAAGACTGAAGGCAAAAGGAGAAGGGGATGACAGAAGAGGAGATGGTTAGATAGTGTCAATGAAACAATGAACATGAATTTGGGCAAAGAGACAGTGAAAGATAAAGGGGCCTGCTGTGCTGTGGTCCATGGGGTCACGAAGAGTCAAGCATGACTTAGCCATTGAACAACAACTATTGCTACTAGAGTTTTCCTGTAATATTACACTCATTATTTATATTATTTAAAGAGACTAAAACTCCCACTCTTCCATCCCATGAAATAACTTTTCCAGCAGCGGCAACAGTAAAACAGACTTGTGCATTTGAAACCTACCAAATTAGGGATGAAGATACCACTGCAGGAGACGATAGAGCACAGGACACATTTCCCAAACTTTCCAGCTGGATTTCCCTTTTAGGTGGGAGCTCAGCTCCATTCCTCCCTAATTTCTGTTGTTCCTTCAGATCTGGTAAATCCATGTCTTCAATGAAGAATGAGCTGATGACTGCATCAAAAGAAAACAGTAAGGGAATCCTTTCAGCAAGATATGCCCCAAGAGGCTCTAATGCCACTTTACAGGTTAAGTGGCTACATGGCTCTTGATAGCACTTTTATATCATACAGAAGATACCATTTTTTGAACAAACATGTATAATTATAACTTTGCAAAATTGGCAGATACAACATCTACATCTCTACCATTGATGCACCCCTAAAATACGTATATTATAACTAGCTAGTTATAGATGTGTACTTTTAATTGAAAATATATATATAATAGTAAATTCAAGAAAAAAATAAATGAATAATGCATTAATTAATGGGGGCAAGGAACACTATTGCTTTCACTAACTCAATAATATGAAACGTGCTAAAAATAAAGGATGGGAAATGCAAATTACTTCCTAAAATTGAGCCTAAAATTTCTGTTACTAAGCAAATCAGATAAGTGAATTTTGACCCATTTTACAATGTTTCTTGCCACAGTTGTTAAGTGAATCGCTGCAGTTGTTAAGTTAGTAACATGATTGTTAACTTCCCCATTGACTTTGCATGTCAGAAGGTTGCAAAATGACCCCAGGACACTGCAACAGTCGTAAAAACATGCCAGTTGCCAAGCATCTGAATTTTGATTACAGTAGAACCTCTGGTCACAAACACTTCTGACCATGACCAAATCAGGTTCCGAACAAAAAATTCACAATTTTTTTTACAGCCGATTTCCCCTTCCACACTTTTTTTTTTTTGTAAGCACCAAATTTCCAAAATTAGGTTTGGGTCACGACCAAATCGGATTGTGACCAAAGTTATGGAACGAATTATGGTTGTGACCAGAGGTTCTACTGTATTTGACCATGGAGATGTTACAATGGCTATGTGAAAAACTGACATATATCATTTTTTTCACTGCCATTGTAACTTGAAATAGTCACCAAATGAATGATTGGAAGTCAAGGTCTACCTGTAATCTATATAATGCTGAATCCTGTATTTTTATTCAGAATTGTCATTTAATGCAGCTAAGAGCTCACTGACAATCACCTTGCACTATATACTCCAAAGATATACTCTGATTCTAATAGTGATGACAGTTCCCAATATCAAGGGTGCAATTACAAGTCAGTCTCCATATAAAAAAACCTTATTATAAATGGATTTGCCTCAGAGAAATAAAATAAAAACTAGAGTCTAGACATTTTTATGTTCTGAATACAGTATGTAACATCCCACCATTATAAAATCAGATGCCGAACACAATCTATTAAAAACAAAACATTATTTTGGGTGAATAATATTATCTGTGGATGAAACTTACCTTTCCCAATAGCATATCCATCCTTCTGCATTCCTTCAGAGGAATCCGTGTTTTCTGCATTCACATAGCTTTCTCTAGATTGTGGAAGTTGCAAAGAAGAATCAGTCTTATCCATGTTCTTGTAAAATCCAGGAATTAAGAAAGTGATATTCTAATAATAGAAAATGAGAAATTATAAAATTCATCCCTTTCCTCTTATTCTGTGGCAATTAATAGAAAACAATTCTTTATTTTATTTTATTTTTAAAAAGACGAACATAGGGACTACTGTTGTAAAATGCAACTTGCTGCTGGAAATTTTATTTATTTATTTATTTTATTAAATTTTTATACCGCCCTTCTCCCGAAGGACTCAGGGCGGTATACAGCCAGAGATAAAACCCACAACTATATAAAAGTTTTTAAAAAATTAAAAAAAATTATAAGTAAAGTTTTCCAATCCTTTAACTGAAATGAAAAAAAAATTGGTAATTTAATTAATAATGTCCTGGTATCAAGAAGAGTCTTTCCCAATCTTGAACACCCAGATCTTGTCTACCTATAATTGATCATCTCTGGCCATGATTGTAATCCAAATTTTGGGTGGTCAAGAATGCACTGCTGTAGATCAGCGGTCCCCAACTTTTGGGGCACCAAAGATTGGTTTCATGGAAGACAATTTTTTCACGGACCAGGGTGGTGATTTTGGTTTTGTTCACTCACCCACTGCTCAACCGGTTTTGTGGAAGATAATTTTTCCATGGATTGGGAGGGCATGGTTTCAGTTTTATTCACTCGCCCACCACTCATCTCCGGTTCCTAACAGGCCATGAATCAGTACCAGTTGGTGGCCTGGGGGTTGAGACCTCTGCTCTGCTTTTAAAGAGCTGTCAAAATCTCCAACATTGTGCAGCACTAATCAGTTTTCCCAATTTGATAGCCCTCAAATGCAGCCCTCTAATTTGCAGAAATTCCAAACAGCATGGGATTAGACAATGGATAATATGAAAGACTAGGAATCTGGTAATTGAAACTAAATACATTTTTGAGAGAGGACATCATTCTAGGAAAGATTGCACTTATACAAAAATGTTTTCTGTAGAGAATTACAAGATTTTTACCTTGCCTAATAGTTCTTTCTTCTCATAACCAAATAGCATTAGGGAAAACGTATTGTTAATTCCATAAATTGTACCATCTGCCTGAACAGTTACCAATCCGCTGATAGTGGTGAACACCCAGATGGTAGCACAGAAGCAACCATCTATTGGTAAAGAGGTGTTGTTTTCCAAAGCTTCAACATCCATAGCTGGTGAAGGGTCATCTGATACTGAAATAACTTCATCAACAAGGGGATTTACTTTGAGTTTCAAGCTGAGAGGGAATGTTGTTCCTTCCCTTGCTCGGCCAACGGATCTCTGAATTTTAATATTCTGAAAGAAGAAAGCTATAATCACACAATAATGCAAATCTAAGCTTTTCACTGACTAGAAAATGAAGAGTAAAGGTTTCAAATTACTATCATATAGTTGGAGTTAATCCCAAACATTATTTTATGTAAAAATCATTCATTCATTCATGGCAATAATTGTCTGTAATAAACTTAATGGTACCTTTGGAATTTTTTTCCCAGGTGCAGGAAGTTGGATAGAAGGTATCAAATCTTTTATGTAGTGACCAACCACATCTTCTGATGATGAATATCCATGAAGGTGAGCAAAAAGGGGGTCACAAGAAGTAATCTCTCCCTTAATATGAGAGTTCAACGTTATTTGTATTACAAATGCTCAGCATTCAGTTCTAAAGCACTGGTTTTATAGCAGTATTAAAGCGACCAAACACAATATTGTTGGTTGTTGATATTTAAGGAATAGAGCCTAGAAAAAACTACTTTAGGACAGATGAACCTCCACACTGATTCTACATCCTGCTAATTTCTAATTTTTATACTGATTTTACTTAAAATATTTATATCATGCCTTTCTATAAAAGGGCAACATAACATTTAAAGAAAAAAAAGGTTTCATTTACTTCCTTGAATCATAGACTATTTATTACAATTGCTTCACATCAACAAACATATCTGTACAGCTATCTAATCATTTATTTAAAGAATTTCAGTTCCACTGTATTATTTTAGGATCACTGGTTCTTGTGTACATATAAGAGAACACAAACAAACACATTCCTATTTCTTTTCTTTGATAAAGTTGGCTAACATGAGGTTTGAAGTCCATGTTAAGAAGCAAGCATGTTTCTGTAATTTCCATTCCATTATTTTGCTGGTTTACTCACATTACTTTTGAAGGAAACGGAAGCAGAGAGTCTTTCCACAGGTTCCAAAACAACAACACAGTACTGACTGCAATGGCCTTTAATTTTTTTTGTCCATATAGTGACAGGGATCTTTTCATTATTTTGGGAAATGACGTCTACCTAGTGATAAAATACATGTTAGCTTTCTAAATTGCAGGTTTAGACAGGCAGCCTTTAAACACTGTCTTTTAGAATGTGTTTCGATATTTCATCCATATTTAACGTTAATGAATATATGCATGGTATCTGTAGATATGAATTTTCACTAATTATATGCAAATTACTTTAGCAAGTTTTATCAAAAGTTTTATTTCCAGATGACTGCATCACAATTAATTTTGTATATAAAATTTTGCCATGATTAAAGATTTCAAATGCTTGAGTTATGATATTTATATTCTGTAGATGATTTAAGACATCCTGCAAGGAATTTTATCAAAATTTTACATATTTAAATAGCAGTTTTTGAATATTTTAAGTTAATGGTTCTCAACCTTTTCTTCACTGCAGATCCCCTTTAAATACCTTTTATGACCATGGACCATGGCCACAGACTTAACTCAAGATTTATATCATAAAATTTCTTCAAGCCTTCACAGACTCCCTGTGACATTGCAGTCCCTCAGGGGTCCGCAGAACTGTTTTAAGTTAAAGACACATAGATTCTCAATAATCCTCACTACCAATATACAAACTATAGTCAGTAATGTTATCCCACTTCAAATTTATCACAGAAGCAAGTCTTCGAGACCGCCTTCTACTGCATAGCTCCCAGCGACCAGTAAGATCCCAGAGTTGGTCTCCTCCGGGTCCCGTCAGCTAAACAATGCCGACTGGCGGGCCCGCGGTTGAGGGCCTTCTCTGTGGTTGCCCCAGCTCTCTGGAACCAGTTGCCTCCTGAGGTCCGGACCATCCCCACCCTATTGGCCTTCCAAAAAGCAATGAAGACCTGGCTTTTCCGGCAGGCCTGGGGCCGTTGATCTCGCTCTTGTGATCCAGTGAGATCCGGCCATGAATGGTGTAAATGAGTTTTAATGTTTTTAATGTTTTTAATTTTTAAATGTTTTTTATAATGATTTTAAATGTATTGTGAGCCGCCCTGAGTCTTCCGAGAGGCGGCATATAAATTGAATTAATAAATAAATCAATAATGTAAATTAAGTCAGGTACTAGCAGTAACAATATGGAACCTTCAGATTAGATCTTTCTTTAAAGGTCAAAAATGTATACAATCCAGGGAGGTTTATTTCTGAGTAAATTTGTGCAGGATGAACAGGATTGAATATTTTTACACATATTAGTCAGCATAAAATAAAGCAAAGATTTGCAGATTGACCAATTTCTATTATATTTCTTACTGCATATAACACACAAGTCAGAGAAAGTAATATCCCTTACTGTGGAAAGGTTATGCAACAAGCAGGGTGGATAAAAACTGATATTTTTTTAAAAAAAATTAAAAATGTTTGTTTTAAATCAGATTTTTTTTATTTTTAATCAAATCATTTTAATAAAATGCTTTTGGAGTAAAAATCTATCTAAAGATAGTTTTCTATTTAAGATACATAAATAATTTAGTTTATACAGCATGAAATGGAGTATGAGGCTGTATATTCTGCAGTATTGGGACTGTCAGTGAGTCAACAGCAGGTCAGAGGAGCCACTGCAAGACAGAGATGACAGTTGCTCTTTAAAAATCAAAATGATAAAAATTATGATTGAAATAGAGTTGATTTAAATCAAGCCTTTTTACTAATGATTTAAATCATGATTTAAATTGATCTGATTTAAAACAAATTCACCCTAGCAACAAATGTTATCCAGATGCCACAAGAATTTTTATTGGTTTTTGTAGAACACAGTTCATAGCCTACATTTCTGACTAATATATCAAAGCAAATGTAGCTGTGTGTTTGTGAAATTCTCAGTAAAATAGCCAACTTTTCAACTAGCATGGTAGCACTATCTTTAAAAGCAATTTAAAGATAGTGCTACCATGCTATAGAATAACTAGGGAATTTAATGTTCAATGAAATGCAGTAAAACAGAACAAACCAATTCTGTCTGATTGTCATCAGTAGAAAAGGATTAAAAAGGTTTGACTTCTTATGAACTACTCATGCTTCTTTATAATTCTTTATCCTCATAAAGGACATTATTTAAAAACAATTATTTAATATAGCTAATTCTGAGGCTATGTTATATTTGTTAACAGCCTAGATGAGTATTAATCACAAATAGATATATGTCCTCTTGAATTAGACTTGTGCTCTGGTAATAAAAAATCAGTATCACATTGCACGTACATACATGATCTCCTATGTATATTTAAGTACATTCAGACTTTTCTAGCACTGCACAGAAATATTAAACAAAAGCACATTATCTTTACTACATGTAACATGAACACAGTTTTACTTCTATTATAGATTTAGAAATTTAAATGCCAAATTTATAAATACTTAATCAATAAATCTGAACAAAGTTAAGTCTATATTGAAACAAATAGGGTTCCCATGGATTCCTACAGCTTCTGTGATAGAAAAATACAAATCTGAAATACTGATAAGCGTATTTCAGGTGTAAGATATTTAATCGAAGAAATCACACACCACTGTTCCTGGAATTACTGGTCCATGTTCCTCGAGATCAGTATATCCTTCCTTCAGAGCTTCCACAATATCCCAGTTGGATTTTGAAATCATTTCAGTTAATTTCCGCCCAATCATTTCTTGGGTACTATATCCAAGAATCTTGCAGGCTTTATCATTTGCAACTAGAATCTAAAAAAGAAGAAAAATTATCTTCTGGTGGACTTTGAAGCTAAGCATAGTTGGGTTTTCTTCATATTAGGGTGGGAGACCTTCAAGGAATACAGATACAGTAGATTAGTTTGATAAGGCAAAACTATTCCAGAAGCAAATAGTAGCAAATTATTTCCATATTTTGTGAAGAAAATTAAATAGAAGCATCTATTCAATCAAATTTGAATTGAAGATTTCTTGACTTGATTCTATAGCAAGTGATAGGCACAAATAAAAAGCTAGTGTCCTGGGATTGAATTCCAATGTGTTCTAATAACACACAAGTATTCTAATATATATATTTATTCAAAAGTAACACTAACTAATGTGATATTGAATAAATCATTAACATGTGTAATAGTTTTTTTTTAATTAAAACCATGTTTTAATTTAGCCTTTTATGTGAGCCTTATTTTAGTTTATTATTTGTTTAGGTCATGGTCCAGTGTTTCAGATGAATTGGCCTGAATTAATCACTGTTAACTGTAACATGAACATAACCTTAATAATTTGTAGATAGAGCACAAGATATACCATGAGATGAACTTCAGTAATTACTGCTTTATCATTTACATCTGTGTTCACATCACCCTAAATCTGGCTTATTTATTGAACTAATCATAATTGGCTGTATTTGTTACATACACTAAGCCCAAGTCAATTGTGTAGCCTAATACATGAATCAAGTCACAGACTAGCCTAGTCTATTTTACTCTATTAGTTAAAAATCAGTACTCATTAATATATCATTGCAGTTTTGTTTACAAACATGTCTTCATTAGGTACTACAAGCTTAAATAATCAGCAAATGTTAACAAATGAATAATCAGGCAACTGCAATTTTATGGGTGTTAAATCCAGGCAGTAGCATCTTGGTAAAAATACTTAATTGGCTCTTAACAATAAAGTGGCATGCCAAGTACAGTTATTAACAAAGTAAAGCTAGCCCCATTTTAGTTTCAATTTTTGTACAAAGCTAGTTACTTGGTATATCAGAAATCTGTAAGATTTACAAAGTGCCTTTTTGGGAAGTATGAAGTAAGATCTAAGGCTTTCTGCCCCTAATTATACATTCTACAGTATCATTAAATCAGTATTGTACAACACAGGGTGGATTTGATTTAAATCGTCAATTTAAATCACAATTTAAATCGCGATTTAAATTAGTATAAATGCTTGATTTAAATCAACTCTATTTAAATCATAATTTTTAAAGAGCAACTGTCATCTCTGTCCCACAGCGGCTCCTCCACTGATCTGCTTTGACTCACCGACAGTCCCATTCATTTTAATGGGATGGCTGGTGATGCAGCAGTGACACAAGGTGAGGGATGTGGCGGGCCGCAGGTGAGTGGATGCCCGCTAACAGGCGCTGCCACGATGGATCTGAAATGACAGGTGCACTTTAAATGTAAGGACTCATTCTTGCTGGTAGTTAGAATGTTTAATATTATTATTTGCAAACAAAATAAGATTTCCTATTTAGCTTGCAGAGCTTGGATTCACTGAATGAGTTTACCAAAAATGTAAATATTACAGAATATACAACCTCATGCTACATAACTAAGATCCATTTCATGCTGAATAAACTAAATTAACGTATCTTAAATAGAAAACTATCTTTAGATATATTTTTACTCCAAAAGCATTTTATTAAAATAAATTTGATAAAAATAAAAAAATCTGATTTAAATTTTAAAAATCCATTTTTTAAAATCGAATTTTATCCACGCTGGTACAAGACCATAAAATATATGTTTTTGTTTTAATCTTTTTCCATTTCCAATTACTCAAATGTTTGATTGTGATACAGTACATTCTGTAAATACAGGAGAATTTCATATCTATTAATTTATGTTTAATATTAGTTTAATAGATAAAACTATCTATTTTCATAATAAAAATTATGAAAATCCATCTAGTACCTCAGTTGTTCTAATATCCACAGTGAAGATGGCCTTGTTTGGGTTACGGATACTACTTGACAGTGCCTGAATGGATTCTCCCCAAGTCAGTGCATTTAAGAGAGAACAAGAAGAGGTGCTACATATGGAACAACAAAGGGAAGCAGTTTCCAAATGATCCCATGAGCTATGAAGTTTGCCAGTACAGATATTCCGGGCAGCTAATGAAGATAGGCAGTAGGAATTCCATCCATTTTCTAAGAACAAAAAGAAAAAGAAGCATAGACGCACAAATACTAGAATTAAAGACAACCAGACAATTTTGCAAAGTACCAACAACTTATTAAAGACAAAATTGCAGAAAAGCATTGTTCAGACATACTAGGTAACAATAGTATATAGCAAGAAATGTTTGCCTCAGTTACCACCTTAAACAAGCAAAAATAACAGGACTGCCAAAAAACACTATCAGCACATATGTGATTTTAAAAGTTATTTGCTTGTTTGTTTGTTTGTTTATTTATATTTCCTATTTCTAAACTGCCTATCTCCTTCAGATCTATTTACACCCAATTTCTTATATTCTCTATAGTTTCCATTCCTTTGAAGTGCTTTAGACAAGACATCAAATCTTAATTGAGCTTTAGTACTATTCATGGAGGTTCAGAAGGAATCCAAGAGTTTTCTGTTTATAAGCCTTCAGTCTTTTCCCATCCATTCTGTTATTTTCTTTCTCCAGAAAATCTGCTAAGAAAGAATATCTTTTTTTTTATTTTATTTATATGCCGCCCTTCTTCGGAGACTCAGGGCGGCTTACAATGCGTTAAGCAATAGCCTTC
>JANHZT010010273.1:263338-280567 GCA_032468215.1 Stegonotus admiraltiensis
GAGTCGACCTTGAGCCTGGTGGGACTCGAACTTGCAGTAATTGCAAGCAGCAGATGTTAATAACAGTCTTCCAGTCTATCTTCTTGTTGAGTAGTTACTGTTCTCTTTAATTAACAATTGCTTTATATACCTTGCTAGGCAAGCTAATCACCTGACAAAGATGTTTTTTTCTTACACAGCCTTGAAAGCCAACTCTTCCTTTTCTTATTTATGCAGGGAAAAGATTTGCTCAGTTCTTCACAGATCCCAGGATCAGTCACAGAGACAGAGGCGCCTGAAATGATTTCTTTAGAAGGAACAAACTCCTTATCTGTCATGCTTGTAGGTGAACTACAGGAAGTTCTTCACAGAAACTGCAGGCTCTGAAACAAAACATGTTATATCTAGGACTGGATATATTCTTTCAAATCAGGTTCTGAGGTATTTATAAATATTTATTTTATATTTATAAAAAATTGGTAGTAGAGTTGAATTGCCAAATAGCAAGCAGATGTGGTGCTTCTGACACCACTTTGCAGGAAAAGAAAATGAGAATAATAGTAAACACAGAATACAAATCCACAGGAAAAGAATTAAGATATGCATAAACATGCATACTCATTGGGAGCTTTATAATATCAGAGGACAAATAAAGCATGTGTTCAGGTTAATTCCAACTTAGCACAAAATTCATTAGTAAATCTGTATTCATTTTCTAAGCATCCCAGCCAGGAAAGGCTAACTGGGCAATGACTTCAAAGATAGTTATAATCTGGAAGAGACGGAGAATGGCACAGAGGAAATGCATTTGGCATCTCAACTAGTTTCTACTAACCTGATAGCGGTGAAGACCCGGAGGAGCAATTGGACACCTTCCGTCAGGAAAACACTAACACAAATGGAACTGCTTTCCAGTGCAACAGGTGGTTTGTCACACCACGAGGCTCCACGACAAGCGCAGGAGATGGCAGGGTGCCTCTTGTTATGGCTGTGGTGGCTGTTTAAACTAGGAAGGATTAGCTCGCTACACATATGCTCAGAGGATCCCTTTCATTTTATCACACGAGATTTTCTTTGATGCTAAAAACAACCCATAGAGGAGTCCACCCCCCTCCCCCCGGAGTCATCAGAACGCCTCTACTCCTACGGAGTAACTTACCCAACAGTCTGCCCGAGGGGAGAAGTGTTCAGTCCGAGCCAAGTAGGCGGGGAATGACTACGTAGTTATATCAGGAGCCAAGCAACGCGACGGAACTAGAAGCCGACAGTTCGGTAACCCAACCAGTTCTGAGGGGTGGAGTTTCTCCGACGTTCAAAGACAAAAAGATCCCGCGCAAACTGTTGCTAGGGACGCGCAGAGCAGGTTCTGTTCGGTAGAGCACGGAGGAAACTCGTCCATTCAGATCTTGCCCGCATATTTCATCTCTTTCTCAGAAAGGAGGGCGGTGTTTCTAACTATCCGTAGAGGGCTTATTTTTAATCTATTACGGCGTAAATAACAGTCGTGGCATTTTATAGTCTAAAAATTAAACTATTGTGGATCCTTATCCACTTTCTCTAATAAAATTAAGATTTTTCCCCCTAAGAACCTTTCCGTACTTTTCAAAACATTGTAACATGGATTTTCTAGCCTTTCTAATAAATACTCCAGATATAATTAATAATTTTTCACTAGGATTTTTCTTCCAATAATAAATACTTTAAAAGAGCAAAATCGTCCATTAAAAAAAAGGGTGGGGGGAGCTCCGAGTCAAACTCATTTCTTGGTGATTTCATGAGCACATGATACAACTTTCTTGGTTGGTAGGTAGTATGCCATTACCTTTCTCCAGGATGTTTTTTGTTTTTGTTTTCCCAATTTAGTCAACATCCCTATACCTTATTATCTTTCACTTAAATACTAGGCTAGCATTGCTTGGTTCTGAACTCAAGACAAATGAGTAAAATACTATGTATTTTGTGTATATATATATGTTTACTTCTCTTCTGTCACGTTCTCATGTTCTCATCATGCTCTAAGTAATAAGCTTCCAAAAAATGCTGGCGTATAAATTTCTGGGGGACCACTTCCAGAAAATGATAATTGAACCAAATATTTCATTTACTATGAGACAGCTGTGTGTTTCTGTTAATCCAGTACTGAATCATACTAGAACTTGTTGCAAAGATTGATTAGTATTATTTTTTTGAATCCATTCTTAATTATTTAACTCTTCAGGTAAATTAACTTTTGACCGTAATAAGACATGGCTATTTTTAATTTTGATTTTCTTTCCTTTTTTGCATAGAAAATAATATATTTTAAACTATTGAAAAGCAAACAAATTTAAATACATACAAAGATTAGATACAGCATTGTCACATACTTCCAATGTTTATTTTTACGTATTCAAACATACTGTAGTGTTCATAAATGGATTTTTGATTAAACCTCAGAAGCAGCACATTTTAGATTTGCAACCTATTCAAGCAGATTTTTTATAGAATACGGGGGTAGTTTTCCATTGCTTTCTCCTGTGCAATATGAAACAATGCCTTTGCTGTTCTCACTCAAGTATTTGTTTGCTTCAAGCATTTTCCTGTATTCTTGTTGCCCAATATGGGAGCTTCTTGCTGAGCAGCTGGGATAGTTTTCATCTCTGCTGGGAATATATATTTGTAGTAAACGCTTCCATGGTTTTTCATCATGCCTCCTGCTTGCTACAATGAGCAGCATAAGGCTGAAGGACAGATCATCCTGGGGAAAATCTTCTCTGTTGTTGTGATGAGTCCCACCAACTTGATGACACATAATCCTCATTAGTCAATAAGGGTTCAAAACAAACTCCCATTTTTCTACCATATTGAAAACCTCTTATCCTAACCTTTACCATACGTATTTCAAAACAGTTCTTTTCCATTCATACTCCAGTTAAAATTCCCCCTTTATGGCTAGCTCGTCATAAAGGCTGATTTGTAAGCTGCCATCTCATGTATCTGGCATATCAAACTCTTATATCAAAAGAAAATGCAATTATTGGGTTTTTAATTCCTTTCTACATGATAAAATTAACTCCAAGATGATTTGCCTTCTACAGCATGCAGAAAACCAATTGTACTTATTAGCTTTTCACTAGACAGTACAGATTTACCACTAGTTTCATACATCACGCTAATTCATTATGTGGTCACTTTGATTTTTGCTTAGTATGTTAGTATGCAAATTGTACTTAGCCAATTGTGACTTAGTACAAAACATGAAACCAATCACAATGTGTAGACTAGAGAAAGAGATTTCTCACTGTAGTATCATTTGCTAAAAACAAGACTCAAGTCAGGCTCAAGTCCCAATAACTAGATGATCACGACGATGATTTTTATGCTGTGGTGTTTTCCAGTTGCCTTCTTCCAGGTTGATTTTATTTCTTACTTCTAGTGTGTGGATTACTTGATGGTTATCCATCCAGGTACTAAGTATCAGTCACTGTTTAGCACCAAAAAAAAGCAAATTACAAATGTCATTATCACTTTTGAAAAACTAATTGTTAAGCATTGACAGGAAGGGGACAGAATAACTAATTTTAACTTTTTCCAAAGGATTAATGTAACAGATCTATAAAATGTTACAGTAGATTGCTTAGATAAAAGTTAGGGTTTTTTTTCTGCCATCACAATATCTGTGGCATTAATATAAATAGCACTGTAGCAATGATGAATGATATTAATTATTCATGTACTGCATGAAAGACTATTTTTTTAAGTCTCAGAATTTATTAGTTGCTGGGGAACAGCAGTCACAAATGTCTACTTTCCTGTTGTGCAGAGGATTGCTTGGAAGCATGAGGCTGGATCTTCCACTAGATACAGCATGATTCTTCTAATATGTTTAAATGACATTTAGAAAAGAAAACAGGGCAAAAGGAATAATTTTTTAAAAAGGATCCATACTGGGCCACAAAAATAGATTATAGACAAAACCCAGTTATCTGGCAAAGGAAAAGAAAGCAATGCAAGGATAGATAAGACACTAAGTTACAGCCTTTTTTCTCTATCATTCTATTTTATTATTAACTCTCTCTTTTTTTCTGTCTACTAGTTATCTCAGTTAATTTCCAATTAAATGGCGAGAAGAGCAGTACAGCCACACCGCTGGTAGAAACGCCAAGCAAACATAAATTACGACCACGATACTCACAAACACAATCGCAGACACAAACACACACACACACATAGACGGCTTTCCTGAAATAATTCTGCTCATTTCATTGGCAAGTTAACGTCTCTGAGAAAAAACTACATTTCCCAGGAAGCTACGGGGCTAAACGCAGGCGCATAATGTCCCATTGGTACCTCTGCAGCGAAGCTGATTCTGTGATTGGCTGGAGGAGATCCCGAACCCGTTATTCATTGGCTATCGCTGGGCCATGTCCGATGCCGGAAGGAGGGGGGAGCGCGAAGCGTTATGGCGACGGCGACGACAACGACGACAGCAGAGCCAGAGAGTGGGGAGGGTGCTCAAGAGATGATGGAGGGTGAGAGACCGGATTGTAGCGCGCGATGTCTGAATCTAGGCTAGGGTTGGCTCGGTTCCGTTCAGCGACTATAGAGAAATAGGGGACGCTGTGGTTTGAAGCTGCTGGCCTTAATGTGGGAGAGGGAGATGCCGAAGTATTGGCGGGGCATCTATTTAGGGGGTGGTCAGCACAGTGGGGGAAGCGTTTCGGGCAATGTTGTGAGAAAAAGCTGGGGCTGTTTCCCAGAGTCAGAATTGCTATAGTAGGGTCTCATAATCCCCATCTCCACCCTATTTCATCAATTACATCAGCTATTTTTACTCCCCTGCAAATTGCCAGGTCTCGCCGTTACTGGCATGGCATGCAAAGCAAACGCACGTTGTCATTTGTGAGATGATGATGCTGGAATAAGACATTAATAATTGTGAGTAAGAAGTGTTTTTATAAACCCTGCCTTACAGCAGCTCAGATGTCACCACTGAGTCGGTGCAGGAGTTCTTGACGTTGATGATTTAATCTGCCACTGACTCATCAAACTTCATTTAAATCCCACCTTTTAGTCACATCAAGATTTCAGGACTTCCATATTGTTCACTCATTCCTTAAATTCAGCAATTTCCTGCTAAGAGTTATGGTGAAGAGAGACAGGGTTGTTACATCAGTGACAGCATTGTAGAATGGATTTGCAATATGAATTATTGTTATAAATTTATTATCGTGAGACTGGTAATCTCACTGCCTGCTGTGGATCTGAGTAGAGTTTGTAGCAACCTATTCTAAATTTATCCACAGCAAAAGGGTTTTATTTGCATCTTTGAGGATGCAACTTCAGGAATGGGAATCATGGCTTTGTGTTGCAGGTTTTATTTTGTTGCTGCTTACAGAGCAACAAAATAATTTTATGAAAGCTATTTTTACACAACCTGTTTTTATTATTTATATTGTGGCTTCCCAAAATTTGAAGGAAGGTGTGACATATTAGTAAGGAGACCATCCCCTACCTCCTGTTGGAAGCTTCATAGACATCAATGATAATAAACTGAAAGTACGTTACATCCTGTTCATATAATCTTATAAAAATTCTATAAAGTCAGTTATTACCCATTTTCTTATAAAATGAGAGACAATGTTGACAGAACAGTTAAAAATGTCCATATATTTAGCAAAAAAAAATTAATAATTGAGGTATCTTGTCCAGCAACTTTTCCTTATAAAGAGGAATTTAAATATTTTCCAAGTAAGTTCATCTAAATTACTTTCTGTGCCAGAAGTGTAGGGTGTGTATAGCAAGTTTAAATGGTTTGCATGGGGGTCATATGAAAAGTGTACTTTGAATAGCAATATATAAAATCTGGAACTGTATTAAAATCTTAGGCATAATGAGAGTACTGCCACAGATGCAGATAGAATGCAAACTGAAGAAGAATGGAGCTCTATAGTTCTTGCGACATTTTCAACATCAAGTGAATGGCTTACCATTCTTGAATGTGGTTGTTGACATTGCCAGAGTACTACCCGTCATTGTTGAACTAAGGTTAAGTTGTCAATCTGATTGACTTCATATTGAAAAGGAAGTTATCAAAGGAGATGAAAATATTCTTGGCCGGCCTGACAAGATGTTTGTGCCATGCTTTTTACTTGTATCTGAATACAGTATATTAATAAACTATACCAGAACTGTAGTAGCTCATTCACTGTAGATCAATTCTTGGGCATCTGGTAATAAGAATTTGAAACCCAAATTTTGGGCCAAGAACTGAGATGAATATATATTGATCTAGGAGGGGAAAACCCTTTGAAAACAGGCAAATAATCTCTTTGAAGCTATTTAGGATATAAAGTTCTGATTTAAAATTCTCTTAATAACTTGGCACATTTAGTGCAATTACCTAACGTTCCCTGTGACATTCTATGGAAGCAAACATTGGATTTTAAAGAATCGAGATAGGAAGAGTATTGATGTCTTTGAACTTTGGTGTTGGGGGAAACTCCTGAGAATATTGTGTACAGCCAAGAAAACAAACCAATGCACAAATCAGCCCAGAGTTCTCACTTGAGACACAAATAATTAGGCTCAAATTATTCTATTTTGGACACATTATATGAAGACCCAACTGTCTGAAAAAGGCTCTAATTCTACAAAGGGTGAAAGAAAAGGGAGGAAGAAGATGACCAGCAGCAAGGTGCATGGCCTTAGTAACTGTGGCTATGAGTACACCATTGGGAAACTTGAAAGAACAGATTAGAGAGATTCATCACTAAAAGCCAAAAGCAACTTGATGGTATATAGTCAACCAACTCCTACTTGTAAGAAGAAAACAAAGTGATTGTGTGCCATGACAAAGGATTTTTCATATTTTAGCACAGTAAGCCAAGATGTGACGTCCAAATGCATATTTGTTCAAAAACAAAGACTGTATATCTTAAATATATAGTGGTACTCTGTGATCCTAACTAGAGTGTGCATATTTATGCATATGTGTAATGGACAATACACATGTAGCGAAATAATTTATAATTTCAAGGGTTTGTACAATAGTTTTATTAGTGTTTAATTTGTTACAAAGTTATTGTATTTGTTGCAAAAACCTATTGTGGTTACCCCTCTGAAAAGTTATCAGATGTAACTTACTCTGGCCTTCATAATATGTGCAAGTTAGTTTTTGCCATAATTTGGATATGTTGCATGTTTAGCATTCCATTTAGCTGGAGGTTTTTTTAGATTTTGTTACTTGGGAGTAAATCTACTTGGGGGGGAGGGCTTACTACAATACTCTTGCCTCTTCCTGAAACTTCAGTCTTATTAGTTTATCTTTAGAGTGTTAGCTCTGTTAAATTGCTGTAGGAAAGGTAAGCCATGTCATAACAGATTTATTATACATAAGCATTCACAAGGTTTGTTTTAATCCATAAAAACATATGCCCTAATAATTGTTTTTCTGTAGGATGCCACAATATGCTTTGTACCTTATATAGTATCCGTTTTGTTCTCTGTCATTATACTTTACTCATACTAAAATAAACAATTATATTTTCTGCTCTACAGTTGATAAAAGAATTGAATCAGAAGAATCTGGAGATGATGAAGGGAAGAAACAAGCAGTTTGCATAGTAACAGACCTCAGTCAACAAAGTCTAAGAGAAGAGCAGAATGGAGAAAATTTAACAAGTAAGCTACTATTTGGAGTATGCCCTTTGTTGCATATAATATGACTGGTGTAGAATTGAAGACTTACCAACGCCCATCTCTTTGAATCAGTAGAATGCAATTGAATATGTTTAATGTTACACTTTCCCACTGCATATAATTAATGCTTTTGCATATTCAGTGTTTATTCATTGCATGGCTTTTAATTCTATTATAGCTCTTGGAAACACTGAGAAATTGTCCTCTTGTACTTTTTAAATGAAAAGGAGACGTATAAATTAATATTGCAAAGATTCCTGGCTGTTATTTTTATGAGGAGTTTTTTCTATATTTCTATATTCTATATTCTCTTGCCTATGAATGATAAAAGGTGGTAAGATATCAAATTCCCTCTGCTTCTTAAAATTATTATTTTATAGTTGCAGTACAATTACATGTAGATATGTTTAATATGAAAAAATACTTTCTTTTCTTTTTATTTTACTTACTGGGTTTGAGGGCTGCCAGACTGTTTCTCCTTAAAAAAATGGTATGCTTCAATTTGTTGGGTAAGTGAAGATGGTATATGGGACAATCAGAGTTTCTAATAATAGAAATGATTATTTCATCAAACTTTTATTCAGATTCACACTTAATTGAAATATATTATTGAAAAGCATATTAAAGAGCATTTTTAAGAAGATCAAGGAGCAAAAGAAGTAGGTGATTGTTTTATCCGACTTTTCTTTTTCTCAGTCCTGGTCTCTCTTTTTTCTCTATAACTTAGTATCCTTTCCTCTGTATTCCATTTCCATTATCCCACATTTCTCTAGCTTTTCAGTCAGTGCTGTCCTAAGTTCTAATGGTTGCTAAAAGGCTGGTCACTAAGCAAAGACTATCTCTAACTGGTGGTACAGTGGTTAGAATAAAGTATTGCAGGCTAATTCTACTGACTGCCAGCAGCTTGATCCTAACAGGCTCAAGGTTGACTCAGCCTTCCATTCTTCCAAAGTCGATGCAAAATGAGGACCCAGATTGTTGGGGAAAACATGCTAATACTATAAACCACTTAGAGTGGGCTGTAAAGCACAATGAAGCGGTATATAAGTGCTATTGTTATATTTACATATTCCACTCAGCTGTAACAGTGCCTGTACTTACTGGTTTACCCTGAATTACTGCTTTTAACATAAGAAAAGCATACTCATCATGGCTAGCAATAAAATAATCTTTAGTGTAAGTCACAGATATTAACAGAATACAGTGGAGCTCAATATTCAAGTGACAAAGACAATACAAAATAGTGGAAGTGGAAAGAACAAATGAATGGGGAAAGTATAAGGATATACAAAGTGATTTCTATATTACAAATATACAAGGGATATTTTGTTGCTTAGCTAACACTGATGATTCTAAATAGATGGCAGTACCTAAGCAACTGTGAGTGATAAGCTAAGCAATATCAGTTCTTGCTAATTCTTCAGTGGAAGACTGACTGGAAATCCAGGCCTATAAGCTAGACTGGGAAAATTAAAAAAAAAACATTCTGGAAGACAAAAATGGTAAACCATGTTCATATCATTCCCAGGGAAACTACATGGATATGTCCATGAAGTCTTTAAGACTCTAGGTTTAGTTAAGGTGTTGGAAATACAAGTGGGGAGACCAAGGGAAAGTGACACAGAAGCCACTTATGTGACTTTGGGCCAAAAATACTGTCTCAGCCCAACATGTCATATGAGTATAACCGGTTTCTAGTCCCTGATTGTACGTTTCTGTTCTAAAATGTCCTTTACAAAAGAAGCTATCTAGGGAAAAAAGTCCCATTTCTGGTCATTGCTTATCAGTCAAACAAACTGGGGACTTAGAGATAGAAGAAACTTTTCATAAATAAATAACAAAATAAGTCTTTTCTGCTTCTTCAATCAAAATTTAAAAGAACATGGCCTCTGTCCCATACTTCAACGTCTGGCAGTATCTCCACTAATTGCTGCTTCATATGCATACTTCTCACCCTTTATTTCTAGGCTTTCCAAACATAATCATCTCTTTACAGTGGTTGCTCTGTGTGCCAATTAATGTGAAATTTTACCTTCTTTTATCCAAAACAATATTTTCAAAAGAGAGTGACTGTGCAAGCCTAAATAATTCCACGATATTTTTGGAGAGGGGAAAGTATTTGGATCTTTTTATTTCAACATAAATGTTGGCTGTTTCCCAAACAGAGTCATATGTTACTGTATATTTCTGCTAGCCAACAATACTTCCCCTATTCCTCTTGCAAGAGAATTCAGAGAGAGAATACAGTTTCAACTTCGCTCAGTGTTGCAGAACCTTTTTAAGCTATTTTACATCAGGATTACTCTGCCAAGTTTCCATTCCCATAAGGTTACAGGGGTGATGACTCAAGGGTTTTTATTACCAGATCTCCTCTTTCAGCTACCCCAGAAATAAAATTAGGACTCCATTGTTAATATATAGAAGAATACCAAAAACGAAGTTATTTGAGCAAACATTTGGGCAGAGGGAGATAAATTATGTTAAGTACTTTGGATCTACATGGACAGTGCTAGTGATGAAAGTTTTGTGATGTTATTGTGTATTATGATTTTGTACTGCTTTTATAAACTGACTAGCTTTCTTTTTTTATTAAAGTGGCATAAAAACAGTGATAATGAATATATTAACCTAACAAATGCCGTTATGAATATAAGTCCTAATGACATGAAGCAGAAGAAATTTTTGATGGTATATAGTAGAAGAATGAGATGGAAGTAGACATTAAGCTACATATATACACATGTACATATATGCATATATCTTTATTTTATTACTATCTGATAAGATAAAAATTACAAAGTTTCCAAAAATAGATTTGGTACAATGAAAAAATATGAAAAGGAGTGTAAAGCATACAGTTTAAAAGAACAAGAGACTTTTTAAAGTTCAGTAAATATCTGCAGGGTTTTGTTTTACAGATTACATAATCAAATACATGAAAAGAGGTAATTACAGGTAATCCTCACTTAACAACTGGTTGCATAGTGATCATTCTAAATTACAATGAACCCACCCTCTCAAAGTCATTTACAAGCCAGTTCCAGAATTCCAATGGCTTCACACACCTCTGTAACATGACCACAGTTTGGGCATTTGATGACTACCTCACTTTTATGGTTGGTTGTAGTACTCCATACTCACATGACCCCAGTTTACACCAGGTTTTGCTGGTTCTGGCCAAAAACAGCCATAAGAATACATTGATTCACTTCACAAATGCCACCAAAAAAATTGTAAAATCTGGTCCTATTGTGTGGGTTCCTCAACTTATGACTATCCTGACTTAAGTTAGAAATTCTGGGTTTCGTTACAGTTGTAATTTGAGGACTTCCTGTAAACTACTAACTTGCTGATGAATAAATTCTTTCTTCTGTTGAGCATGGTGATCAAAACTCAATAGCTCTTTTATTGTTGGGTTTAAGTTTTTTGTTATTATGTTCTGTGAATCAGTATGTATGTGCATATTGCTCATTCACTGATAACCCAGGAATTTGAACAACACTGGCTTACTGCTTTATAATGCTTAGCACTGTTGTATTGTGCTCAAAAAAATATGTAAGAGCAAATCCACCCACACTGCAAAACTGAGACAATAACCAGAATGCCAAGAGTAATTTAAAATTTCTGATAGTTATTGCTTGCTCGGATAGCTGTTAAGTCATTTGAGTTAGTTCTTGCTTCCTAATTGAATTCAGTATTAGGTAATGTACAATTTCCACAAGTGCATTGATATTTCTTCCCCTATATTTGGATTTAGCCAAAGTGGTCATTAGCTGAGAAGGCCTTATATGACATTTGCATTATAACAATAAAATCTAAATCCATTAGCTTTCCTTTTGCCCTAAGGCTTAATTTCTCATGGAGAAGAGCTCACTTTGCAAAATTGCTTTTGGCTGGAGAACACCATGGGTTTATGCAGGATGTGCTTGCTGTTTTACAGGTGACTCAGAGATTCCAGTGGATATGGAAACTATTAGCCTGGATCCAGAGGCCGAGGTATCGTAAATGTCACTTTCACACTAAAACACACAGCTGCACACAACCGGCTTATGTGAAAGATTTTGGGGATACATCTCTGAAATTTAGGCAAAGAATAATTCCTGAGTTGTTATTTTTTAAACTGCTTTGCATATAATTTTTATTAAGGAGTTTGATTACAATACTAAAAACTAATGCAAGCTAACCTTGATGAAAAAAGAATAGTAAAAAAAGAATAAAAACTACAAGAAAGAAAAGAAATATATAAAGCAGTGACTTCCGATCTTCATTACAAGCATAGACAAATTAAGTAACTCTTCACCCCCTCTAAAATTACAAACATTTATCTCTTCATCCCACATCTCATCCCTTCTTTATAAGAAAATCTATAAAATTTCACTTTTTTGATTCTAGTGTCAGCAAAAAGTAAATGTGCAAATAAATACCTTATTTTAAACTTGATCAAGTAAACCACCTTTATATTCCTTCCTCTTACATCTAATAGTCTTAATTTTTGGTGGATTCAAATATTAAGATTTGATTTCTCTTTAATTCTTCTTTATCCCATCCCACTACATCAAGGATTTAACAACCCTCTTTTGTTAGATCCAATGAGAAAACATTTTCTTGGTTTGTCATTTGTATTTCCGTTTAAATTTTTAAAACTTTAGCCAGGTTTTTTTGTATATCCCACCAAAAAGCATCCTTTTCCAAATTGTTCTCTTGACCTGTCATTTTTAGTTCCAATTTCAGTACTTGTCAGAAAAAAATTGCTCCATATCTGTCATTCCCACGTTGATATCTGGTTTCATTCTTTAAAGATTTCTTTTATTATTTCCAATGTTATGACATTTTGTGCAATTTTGTAAGTCCCACTTAATTAACACTGAACAGTTCTGATAATTTCAACAATTTTATTCAATCCTCCTTCTCTCTTCACAGCTTCTTTAGGCTTCCCTGAAGCAGCCAGTCATGTATGGCCACTAAATATATTCTTGCATTATAAGAATTGAGAGTTCCATAATGGCTTAATTAAATGGGAGATTCAGGATACATGCAACTAAAGATTTTAATGCCACAAAACACAATGAATTTCTTTGAATTCATGAAGGAGAAGGGAATCACTGACTAGTAGCAGCATTGCTTGCATTGAAGCATCAGGCATGAAAAATAATGCCCTTCACTGTCTATTTTATACGGAACATTTTTGTGTACTGTTTCTATGCTTCTAAAAGACATCTTGATGGTTTCTGTGGGAATAGAAGGTTGGATCAGGAGGAAATACTATGCAGAATTACTAAGCAATATAAACCTCAGTAATAGAAATAACTTCTTTACTTCTTACTTTTACCACTTTGGGGGCCAAGGGAATAACTTACTCACCAGTAATATTGTGTAACATCAGTGACAGGATTGTAAATAAATAATAAAAAGAAAAAATGGACTGAGTGTGAGAATAGGCAATACTCATAATGGATTAGGACATAACAATTTCTCAGTTGAAACTAAAATTGCAATTAGTATCTATATATTTCTGTTCCTTTAAGAAATTTGGTAGAAACCTCTCAAATGGGGAAGAGGGCAAATACAGATTTTGAAATATATTTGCATATACTAATAGCTCTTCTTTAAATGCTGAAAAACCGGGAATTCAGAACAAATGTTCTTTGTTTAGATTAAACATCTATATATTCTGAATAGTACATGAATCACAATTAATAAGGATGGATGGATTATTTCTTGTGGAGGACTTTTAGCTGCAAATATTCTCATTGCTATATAAAAATATATTTCTTGTGTCTATATTGTCAATACATTTGTTTTGAGTAAATTCCTTGACGTGTACATTGGTAAGTCTCTGTATCTTCCTGATTTAGAAATAAATTTGATTTTCCATTTTTCCATTATTTTTTTGCCTTTTAGGATGTTGATCTGAATCATTTCCGAATTGGCAAAATAGAAGGGTTTGAGGTGCTCAAGAAAGTGAAGGTGAGATGCTTGTGGCACCCATCTCATCACAAGCATGACATACTGTTGCATTGGTCTTTATGGCAGTTCATTGAATTACGTATATTCTTCTACTTGGTGGCCATAGTCTAATGCTGTAGTTGTTGAGAGAAGAGGACATCCAAACAATAAGGCAACTAGGAATCTCAAGCCAAAGTCCAGGATCCCAAATGACCATCTGCAGACTGGCATTGGATGGAAATGGTGGCTAATCAGGCTGGGTATCACCAGCTGAGACTTACCAAGGTTTAAACTACTGATTGTGGCAAAAAATGTTTGCTTTTCAAAGGTACAGGTAGCCCTCTACTTACAACAGTTCATTTAGTGACCGTTCAAAGTTACAATGGCACTGAAAAAAGTGACTTATGACATTTTTCACACTTACAACCTTTGCATTTCCCCATCCCAAGGTCATGTGATCACTTTTTGCAGCCTTCTGACAAGCAAAGTCAATAGGGAAGCCAGATTCACTTAACCAGCAGGTTACTACCTTATCAACTGCAGTGATTCACTTAACAACTGTGGCAAGAAATGTCATAAAATGGGGCAAAACTCACTTAACAAATTCTCACTTAACAACATAAATTTTGTGCTCAATTATGGTCATAAGTCAAGGACTACCTGTATTTGAAAGTTGTAGAATTTTAAAACTAGAACTCTGACTTAGATTCTCCTCCATGTGAATCTTGGTGAAAGAATCTTTAAATATAATTGTTCTTTTTTTTATTTCTTCCTTCTCTTTAGACACTTTGTCTTCGGCAGAACTTGATTAAGTGCATTGAGAACCTGGAACAGCTGCAAACTCTCAAAGAGTTGGATCTTTATGACAATCAGATTCGTAAGATTGAGAACTTGGAGGCCTTGACAGATCTTGAGTAAGTATCTGGATAAACAATGGGTCCCTATCTGAGTGGTTGATGGGAAACTGGCTGGTTCATTTCATAAAGGTTGCCAAATAGTTTTTATTTTTAAAAAATGTTGGTTGATTTATATATTGGTCTTCATGCAGACTGGTTACTTACTAAAAAAAAATGCACCAAGAGAAAAGTGTACCACTTTAAGAGATTGGTGTAGGTTTGAAGCATCTTTACCTAGTACCAATTGGGAGAAAGTCCGACAAGTAAAGAACAATAGTTGAGATGACCCCTTCCCTCTCAATTCTTCTCTCTTGCCCTGCTTTATTTGTTACAGGATCCAGTCTGGGTCGGTCACCGGAACCAGATGTTTAGTTTTCTGAGCTTTCGGAGTTGTACTGGAACCCATCCTCAGGGAACTTCCCTCTGATCAGAATGTTATATTTATTTGTTAGATTTCCTGGTGCTTTTTCAATGTCTAGCTTGTCAATTTTGGTGTTTTTTTTTAATTATAGCCATTTTTAAGCCAGAAAATGGTGAGGAAAAATGTATTCATGAGCATATTCTTCATAGGGAAATGGTCAGGATAAAATGGGGGTGGGACACATGAGAAAGAATGCAGCAACATATGACAGAAGAAAGACATACATTCAATTTTGCAGCTACTAAGATTGTTGTCTAAGCAGGTACAAAATTGGCCAGGGAAATGATTGAAATAGGCCCCTTGTCAGGCAACAGGAGTGCTGATTTGCCACCAGCTTATAAGGTATTTAGGAACCAAGGACTTGGCAGCATAAGGAAACAACAGCCAATAGACAGCCATCAACACAGCAAACAACCAATAGGAAGCCACACCCAACAGGTACCTAAATATGACGCATAGAACAGCCCAAAGCGCACATTCCAGTAGAGAGAAATTCCCTGATGATGAGTGTCACTACGCTCTTAAATTTGTCAGCTGGGCTCCTATTATAAACTTTACAGTAGATGGCTGGGGACGTCAACCAGATTTCTATAGTAACACTGATAACAAGCTAACCCGTGATTTATACTCTACTGCGCATGTCCACATTCCTTTACTTTACTTTCTCTTCTAACTTCTCTGATCTCCTGCCAGCAGTCTCGGCAGCTGAGAAATTTGCCAAAATGTAATTAATTAGATAGAAAGGTTTTTATTTTCTTTTTACAATAAAAGGTATTACTAGAATGTATTTCTCGGGCTTTATTTTTATTAAGTATACTTCAAAGAACAAGCCATGGTCCATTCACCTCTCAATACCCCAAAAGGGGAACGGGGATTTATTTACACCCCGACAGTGCGTGTGTGCATGGGGGTCAGAGCACATTGAATTATGGGTGTGGGCACGTGTGCACACAACCCCTCGCGTTCCCCTCGCTTTTGGCACGCGACGGCAAAAAGGTTAGCCATCACTGCTATAGGTAGTCCTTGACTTAGGACCACAAAGGAGCCTTTCCATCACGGTCATAAGTTGTAACACAGACACTCTGCAGCAGTCACGAAGTAAAACACCCGGGTTCTTAAGTAAACACCCCGGTTGTTAAGCAGACACCGAGGTCGTAAAGCAAACCCTGCAGTCATTAAGCGAAGCAATGGTTCGGTCAGTGTAGATGTGGTTTTTGTCAAAAAGGCTGATTTTTTAGGAAAACCGTTGTAAAATGAAGTCACATGACCACAGGATACCACAAATGGCCATGAACGCAGGCATGTTGCCAAACCACCAAAGTTTGGGTCTGATGAATGCTGAAGGGGAAGGGCGAACGTCGTAACTTTGAATCTGGGTCCTAAGTAGAGGACTTCTATCGTTTAAAAGTTCTTGTTCTCACAGAGGCCAGTCCTCTCGGAACATGGAAAACGATAGGATCCTCTTTCAAACACCTACGAACCTCCTTCTTTATCTGCTCCTTGCTTTCTCTGAATAGGCAGTCCTTGACTTACAACCATTCGTTTAGTGACCGTTCGAAGTTACAATGGCACCGAAAAAAGTGACTTATGACCGCTTTTCACACTTACGACCGTTGCAGCATCCCCATGGTCACCTGCTCAGAATTCAGCTGCCAGGCAACTGACTCATAGTTATGACAGTTTCAGTTTCTTGGGTTTGGGTGATCCCCTTTTGCGATTCTGACCTTCCCAGTTGGGGAAGCCAAATTCACTTAACAACCACATGATTCACTTAACAACCACACAATTCACTTAACAACCACATGATTCACTTAACAACCACATGATTCACTTATGAACCATATGATTCACTTAACAACCACACAATTCACTTAACAAATGCATGAGTCACTTAACAACTTTTTAAACTTTTTTTAAAAAAATAACTTTTAAATTTTGTATTTTGGAAATTTAAATTTGACTGTTTTAAAATTGGGGTTTTTAGATGTGGCCCAAATTTGGTTTAATTCGTTTTAAATTGTTTTTAAGTTTTGTACTATGCTGTTTTACTTGATGACTGTTCACCGCCCTGAGTCCTTCTGGAGAAGGGCAGTATATAAATTCAAAAATAATAATAATAATAACAACAACAACAACAACCACCACCACCACACAATTCACTTAACAACCACACAATTCACTTAACATAATTACACATTCACGTAACAACTGCATGAGTCACCTAACAACCACACAACTCACTTAATAACCACATGATTCACTTAACAACTGCATGATTCACTTAACAACCACACAATTCACTTAACA
>JANHZT010010273.1:282375-299856 GCA_032468215.1 Stegonotus admiraltiensis
CACACAGAATGTCTTGTACATATATTTCTGTTACATATGTATGTATGTATGTATGTATGTATGTATGTATATATATATATATATATATATATATATATTCTGGTACATGTATGTCTAGTACATATATTTCTTTTCTTTCCAAAAATACAGCAATTAAGCCATAGAATAGCATGTTAAAGTATCTACTTAAATCCCCCTCCCCCCCAAATGCCAGTAGAGAATACGATTTCATAGAACCTTAAAAACGAGACAATATAATTGAAATGAAAATTATGATTTTCTTTAATAGAATCACAAATCTGCTTTCTGGGAGGATAACTACTGCATTCCATCTGGCTAATTCAAAGTTAGAAAGTTGTGCATAGTTCTGACCAGAAAAGATTTAACTTAGTACTAGTCATCTAGTTTCTTTTAAAAGGCATAAATACAGTTTTGAATTGAACTAATGGGTTAAAGTATTAATGAAAGTGTGACAAGAGCAAAGTAATATGTATTTGGGCCAAAGTGTTTAGATATGTCTTCCAAGTATGATCATTATTACTATTTTTTGGTTCTGAGACGACACCAGAATGATCCTTACATGGAATTAATCCAGATTTTATATCTATTCCAGAGCAATCGGTTAACAAAGATTGAAGGACTACAGAATCTGGTAAATCTGCGAGAGCTGTACCTTAGCCATAATGGTATAGAGGTCATTGAGGGCCTGGAGAATAATGTGAGCTATTTTTTATTATTATTTACTTAGTCCTACTCTTGAACATGGCACTTCATAAAGAATGGATAGCCAATGTTAGAGGACAGATTGCCTAGAAAATGACTAGCACCTGTGCAGCTGTTGTCCTCCCTCTTTAAGCCCTCTACCAAGCCAGGATGGCAAGTGTTGGCTATAAACACTGAGCTGAGAGATGGTTGTTGGTGGTGTTGATGTATAAGAGAGAAGAAAGGTGGTTGGGGGGTGGGAATAAAGCAGCTAGAAAGAAATACTTTCCTCTAGTAGTAGGATGCACAGGGAGTAGTAGTTGGAGCAGCAGGAGGAGGAGGTGCGGTAGCAGTGGGGAAGTGTGGAGTGATAGTGAGCAATACTAGCCTGTGAATGCTTGTGTGTGTGTTGCCTAGGGATCTATGTTGTTGTATGGGTTGTTTTATGCTTGTGGAACCCATTGACTTGGGTATACTTAAAAGAACCTGTGACAAAGTGGTGGTAGCAGTGGGATATCCAAAAAGGTGGAATATCTATAAAAAGGTGGGATATCCAACTCAAGATAGCAACCACACAAGCTCAGACTTTGCAGGAGTTGGCCAATATCCTGGCTGCAGAAACCAGACTGCTTAGAAGAGCCCCCACCACAAAAAAAGACATGGAAAAGGCAGAAGGGACAGATTCTCCCTTAGAAGAGGCTACTACTTTGGTAGAGACAGGTAGACAGATTAAAACAGGACAAAAGACTTAGATTAATTAAAAAAGAGAAAGGGGAGCATTTTTGGACGGAGACAGAAAGGAAAAATAGGCTAGAATGAGAAATGAGTGAAAGAGAGACAAGAAGAGGAAAGTTTAGAGGGTTGAGGGACCTATTTAAAGGGATGCAGTCACCAGAAGGGACACATTCAGCTCTAAAATTTTCAGAATATATATATAGAAAATGTATAAAAGATATAAAAATTCCCAAGTTGTCAGATGAAGAGGACATACTATCCTATTTTACTATGTCTTATAAATTCCCTGAGAATAAATAGGTAGCCAGAGTAGCTCCATGTTTAATGTGAAAGGCTTTGAGAGCTCATAGCAGTCTTCCAGCAAGAGAACTAATGGATTACTCCCATGTTTATCTCTTTAACATGGGAGTAATCCATTAGTTCTCTTATACAGGTATGATCTTCCTCCCTACACCTATAGGTGTAACACCTATCAGGAGTTACACTTAAAACAAGCATGAAGGGATTCATGAACTGTGGGCAAGGTTGGAAGACCTAGGCAGGAAATGGTTGAGGCCAGATGAAAGGCGCAAAGAAAATGACATATTTCTACAGATAGAGAATATTTATAGCTCAGAGTTGAACTGTTGGCTACTTGATGCTCTCTGAGCTTGGTTGTCTTAGTCCATTCCTAGCACTGATGTTACTTAGTGTAGTAACCAGATCTGCAAGAAAACCACCAAGCTCAGAGAACACCAAGGACCACACAAATTTCTAAATCATAGGTTTATCATGTAGAAATAGATAGAGCAGAGATGAGAGAGGAATACCAGGAAATGTAAACATTTGAGAAGAGAAAGAAAAGGATTAAAATAATTTAAGAAACTGAAGCAGGAATAGGGTATGTCTGGATATGAATGTAACTGCATATACTTTCTTCAGGGCTAGTTATTCTTTTTTTTAAAAAAAAACATTTAAAAAAAACATAAACAATAAATCACCCGTTGCTATACATAAGAAAGGAAGGTTTGGTTCTTTCTTTCTTCAGGGCTAGTTATTCTTATGAAATAAAAATCATATGTTTAAGGGCATGCTTGTCCAGGAAAAAAAATGTAATATATAGGAGGCAATAAAAACATCCAGAATGCTAGAAGATGCTCTTCATTTTTCCTTCTGATAAGATGTATTATTAACTGTACCCACAATCAGCCATTTTACAAGAGTACCTGCTACATGTTTTGAAAATTCCAAATGCATAAACAGACACCAGAACATTACTATATCCTATGAGAATGTATTATGACTAGTGTGTTGTACTAGAGGCTTTGTAAGAAGGGTATGTTTTGTGGATGGACTTGAAGAAAGAGATGCTATTAAGGAGGTAGTCTAGGAACAAAGGAGAGAGAACAAGGTCATTCGAAGCAGCAGAAACTGCAGGTCTCATAAGGATCTCCACTTTTGCTCTTCTGGCTTAAATAATAAGAGTTAATGTGTCTTTTTTAATAGAAAGAACGATTCATTTATGCTTTCCTAGTATTCATACACCTGAAAATTTGTAAAAAGAAAAATATATTTTAAAATATTGCTCTTTCTTATGTAAAGGTTTCTTAAGTTTAATCCTCTACTCAAAGAACATATTTGATTTGGTTTTCCATGAATTAAATATATCTCTTTTATCTCTTGGTTCCTTTATTCTTCTTGTCTAGAGTAGATGTCATAAGGACATAAATATTTTAATCACATTTCAAACAATAAAGCAATATGGAGAGAGTCCCAACTCATCTGTGGTACCTTAGTAAAATTATGTCCAAACTGTCTTGTTATTTAGATTGATCAATATCAGGAAGAAAAATGTTTTGCCTTTCCTGTACTTGGGTACCAACAATCAGTATGTTTACTGTGAGGAAGACAACTAAGGGCCCAAATATGTAACTGCTGAACTCTATCTATGTTACTGCATGGCATGTCCTTTAATTTTTAATAATGTTCTATGCAAGAGTATAAAATATGTGAGAAAACTAATGTCAGTTTTCTATGCATTTCTTTTAGAATAAACTTACAATGCTGGACATTGCAGCCAATAGGATCAAAAAGATTGAAAATATCACCCATCTAACAGAACTCCAGGAATTTTGGGTAAGTCTGCAGTCCTAAATCTGCAGTAACTTTAGTCAACAATATCTTTCCCTGTTGTTTCTGTCAGCAGCAGACTGAGTAAACAGTATTAAATGCTTCTCTCTGATAGTGGGATTCATTCCCCTATGTTTATGATGGGCTTTAAATGGCTTCCTCATACTATTCTTGGAGGGTTGGGAGCTGCTTCAACATGAATCTTTCCATTGCTGTCTGATCACTTTGTGAAATCCTTGCTCGTGTGGGACAAGCCCATACTATATTCTTTTCATTTTTCTGTCCTGTAAAACTATGAAAGGTTGATTTTGATGTCAAAATACAGACAAATTCCACCTGGCCACAAGATGGTCCTTAACTAGCTTGTTGAGTTTAAAACAGTATCCATGTAGCAAGTAAAATACAAATATACAGAAACCTTCCACATCATAGGGCCATCTAAATATATTCAAACTACAGTATTTCTCCTGGAATTCCTGATCATGCTTCCTGGGAATTCTGCAAGATTCCTATCATATCACAATAGACAATGCTGGAATAAGCTTTTGTGTGCTTTTACAAATAGTAGGAATAGTTGCAATGAAAGCCTTCTAACGAAGAGGAGGTTGCCATCATCTTTAGGACCTACATGATGTTGAATGAGCTTTGCTTTTTGTGTTGCATCATGATTTTTCTCTTTTGTATGCAGATTTTAGAATAGGGATATCATTCTTTTAAATCCATATTGAATCTTTCATTTTCCAGTGTGAGTACATTGTGAACTCCTGACACATAATACTTTTAAGGGATAATTCATTTTCACTGTTATTTCCTATCTACTATGAAAAATGGGCTTCAGAGCATGCATGAGCTCCCACATTATGTAGATAAATAGTTAATGCACAGGACTCTGGTTTCAGGACCTATCAGTCTAAGCTCAAGAATGTGGAATAGTTCTTTATTTGCTTACAGATAGCAAACAGCATCTTGCCAGGGCAAACCCTTACTACTCAAAGCCTAATGGATATGCCATGGGAGATGCTAGGGAGTGGCTATCCTTACCCACTTTCTCTGTCTCTTAATCAGCACTAGGCTGCACTGCCTCTTCTTACTCTCCTGTCTGGAATATGCTCCCTTCTTCCTGGGAAACAACCTTTTCACTGTAGTCCATCACCCTAGCTCCCCTTCTAGGAGCACCATCACTCACAGAATATGCTTCACCTTCTCAAGAGTTTTCTATTGCAGTAAAAGGAACATGAGATAATAATGACAGCTATGAACAGTTACTAACCTATGTCTTAAACTTCTAGCAATTTTTATTTTCTCTATGCTTCTCAGATGAATGATAATCTCATTGAATGCTGGAGTGATTTAGATGAGCTGAAAGGAGCCAAGAAGTTGGAAACAGTCTATCTAGAGCGAAACCCTCTCCAGAAGGATCCACAGTACCGTCGCAAAATCATGCTGGCTCTTCCATCTGTCCGGCAAATAGATGCTACCTTTGTCCGATTCTGAACCTTCCCTGGCCCTTTGCCTTTGCCTTTCTTCCTCTCAGAGTGTCACAACTGGGATTTTTATCCACATACTGTACCCTCTGTCTTCAGCCTGCTGACACTTACACAGCGAATGGCCAACCAGAAGCACTGATATGAGACCTTGCATAACAATGCACACACTATTGTTGTTTTTGAATATTGTTGTTATGATTATTATTATTATTATTAAATCCTAATGTGTGAAATTTCCTGGTCATAAAGGTGTCTGTCTGAATTAGGCAAACTATCAAATCATTTGTCCTCTAAATTTTTTCAGTGCTCTGACAGCCTGCTTAGAACTAAAATAGCCTCTGACAGGGGTTAATGTATTGAAACGTATTACTTTCATTTTGTTTTCTTTCTTAAGGTGAACATAGAAAACTTAGAATCATCCAGTGAACACAGAAGCAATTGGATGTATAGAGTAAATTGCATTATATTGCTGATTTATTTGCTTTCACCTATGTACATTTTCTCCACCATGTAATTGACTTGCTTTTTTCAATGTACACATCCTTGTGTTTCTCACTATACAAAGATGGATATATTCAATATGCCTTTATTTACTTTTCTGATTGCCCGATCTGCAAAGCTTTATGCTTTTGACATGCTGTTCTATACATTGTTTCTGTTCTGCAAAAGGTGGTAGAGCAAGCTTTATAATCAACATGAAATGAATTTCAGACACTAATTATTAAAGGAAGAAGGCACAATCCTATAAATGATTGATTTGTTCCTAAACCAGTCAAGTAACTACAGGTGGTAGAATGGTATAAGTGAAATATAAATGTATTTGGGTGCCAACAGTTCCTGATAGACAGGAAAACAGTGTTGATTACATGAGTAACTGACTTTTGCAGCCAAGGGTCGAAGACATGGTTTGTTTTCACAGAGGCCCTTTAAGCATGCCATTGCCTTGGAAAGATGCTGGCAGGAAAGGTGTATGATTCCCTCTTTTAAATATTCACATGATAAACAAATCTGAATAAAACCACAGCAAGTAGTCAAATTGTTTGCATTTTTTTCCAAATAACAGAGGGTGCTATATTAATGAATATTACTGCTGAGCTTAAACATTCATGCTTTTGAATGTTTTCTATAGAAGAAAACACCCTGATCATTCCAAATATAATCAAGAATAGTCAATTGTATTTCTCTAAATATTTTGATCTGCCAGTTTTCATCCCTAATTAGCATGGCAACAGTAAACCCAAAATATCCAGAAGCCAGCAGATTGCCTGTCTAGGGTAAGATGATAATACAGTCGCTTTAAATGTAAAAAAAAAATAATCTCCAGCCTCTCTATACTAATATTGCAAAAATTCATTGACTGAAATCTCTGGTCATCTAGGCAAATTGTTCTGAAATCTGTTTTGATCCCACATTAGTATTTATAGAACAACAGAAATTAATACATTTGATGTTTAGAAATATAATTTTTCCAATGTATACATTAAGATGCCTAGTTTGAAAATTTTAGCTGATATCTATATCATCAATGTCACTGGTTTTGCCAAATTTTTCAGGATTTCCATTGATTTATTTGAATGTATGCCCATTTAAAAATTGTCTTGAAATAAAGCATTCTTTGCTTTGGAGAATTATTAATTATAATATGCTGCTGATACCTTTAAGGAAAATAATTGGGCTCGTTTTAAATGTTTTTCTGTTGTCTGAAGAGGAACTCTAAACTTGCTTTGTTGGCATTGCTTTGTAGTCCTCCAATGCCAGGCACTCCATCATTCTTCAGTTATGATCTCATAAATGATGGCATTAGAACTCTTACATCAGTAACAGAAGGTGAGGCTTTAATAACTCTATAGGATAGATCTATTTAGCTAGTTAGTGCAGTTTGCAATTTGAAACTAATATGTTTTGACCTGCCTTAGGCTTTTTGACAAGTTCACATCACCAATTTCTGCTCCAAATTTTTATCTTTATATTAGTCTATGCTTCTGAACGTCAGACAGGCAAAACAGTTCAGGAAATGCACTAAGATGATTAGACTATTTGTAATACTGTGCAACGTTTGAGCATTTTATGTCTTGGTTTGGGAGCTTTGCATGCAAAGAGCCATTGACATCTCTCAGGCTTTGAATTAGGTTTACAATTTTGTGTACTCCTTTGGCAAAAGCAGTCCTTTGAAATACATAAAGGAAAATTAGGCAGTGCCAGAAATCCTGAGATTTTTACATATTTTTTCCTGACCAAGAGAATGTAGCCCTTTTATTCAATTACCTTTTAAATTTTAAATGTGGTTTTCCCTTTCCCAAATGTCAATAATAGGATAATATTTTGCCCAAATGTCTTTCTTGTTCTACACTTTACAACTCTCTTCCAGTGGAGCCTTTTTAAAAAGCATATGGAGATTTTAAACTGCCCCTTACAGTTCACAGTGATAAAATGATTCTGTTCTACTGATTATTGTAAACTTGATTCTTTAATTCTCACCATTTCACTATGTTATTAATTTTCATTCACTTTAATATCTCAAGCTGCTTTTTCAGTTGTGCACAAGTACACATAAGCATACATACATGTATATTCTAATCAGGTTTCAGCAGAAATGCTTAGAATAGCACTGATAATGAGAAACTAGGAGAGCGATTAATGTAGTGCTCCCAAATAGGAAGAATACAATAATAACTAAATGCAAACATTACATAAATCTGAACATGTAAATGAGAAATAGGATTATTACAATAATAATGAATAGAAATTCTACAATTTAAGTAGGAAGACAACTTTGTTGAAACCAGGATGATCTCTCTAACCTCTGTCCAGATGTTCTCAGTAGGAGCTTAAAAACTTGCTGCTTACCCTGTTTGGGAAGTTTAATATGGACCAGATATTTAATTAACAATATAATTCTATATTTTTATTTTTATTGAAGCTCAACTACTGCTTTATTAAAACTCTAAGTGAGGTCAGCCCTTTCTACAGATTTATAATCTAATAAAATATATATTAGGGATGAGGATATGGAGAGAGAGGCTAATCAGCAGCTTCTCAGTATCTTCAGTTGTTACATTGTTCTCATTTTTTTTTCTCCCTACATCTTTTCTTTTACACAGCAGGAAAAAAATGGTTGAAGTGTGAAATCTGTCTCTCCTCTCCTTTTTTTTATATGTGCCTTTTTTTTGTATATATTTCCTTTAAGAAAAACTTTGATAAAATGTGTCTGCTTACATTTATGCATGGATCTACAAATCCTCACCCTCATATCAAACAAAGGCAAGGTCTGCTAAAAGCTATTAAACAGGATTGCTCTGGGGAAACTGCTTGCAAGTATGAGATTACCCCACCTTATGCATACAGCCAGATATTAACCAAAGCAGAATCCTGCTGGAGTGTATGTTGAACAACATCAGAAAGGCATCGCCAATCAATGGCATTTGCTGGCTTCTAAAGTAAAGATAAAGGCAGGAAATAAGCAACAGGATATACTGTACTTAGCATCCTTTGCATTTCCTTGGAATGTCTCAGATTTGTCAGATGGACTTGTCAGCTGATAATCATTCAACCCAGAGAAAGAGGGTTCAGGTGCAATAAGCCCATCACAACAACAGGTAGTTTTGTAAGTAAGAATGTCTGTCATATGATGCATAATTTGTCTTGACACAATACAAAAGTGCGTATGGAGCTGCTTCCTCATCTTGTATGACAGGCTTAATCTTATCCCCAATCCTATTTCCACAATTTTTACATGACCCTCCCTCCCTGTCTCTACCTAAAGATTTGTTGATATGTGGAAAACTGAAAGGCATTCATCTAGTGTGTTTCTTACGTAATGCTCCTCCTTTTTTAAAAACCAGCAATAGAATACTGGCCTTAGTATGTGACAGTTGAAAAGTAACTATACCACAGTAAAATATCTCATTAGTTTCTTTCACCCAAAGTTGCAAATGAGCCATTTCATTATCTGCAAGAGACCAGTAAAATACTTCCCAGGTGGTTTGCTAAAGTAAAAAATCCATAGTGGGAAATTTTTGGGAAATTCAGATCTGATTACCCCCACATCCAGATTGTGTGATTACCAACAGGTTGAATAGTTTTGAAAAGTTGTTTAATTAGCAACAGCTCTGCAATGCTTTTGCTGAGAGTATTTTAGTGTATATTTCTTTTGTGTACGTTTGTTGTGTTTACTTTAATCCCTCATTTCCCAACATTTCTACTGTTGAGTTTGGGGTGGAGTTATCTGGTTGGGAGAGGAAAAGGAAGAAGAAATTATTAAACTCTCCCCTCCACCCCACAAAAAAGAAAAGAAATTGCAATATTACACAATTGCAAAAGTTTTTTCTTTACATTTCTCTGGGCTTCTATCAGGTAAGTCTGCCTATTTTGTAGATTTCTTCAGTTTTATATGATACAGTCCCTAGCCTGCAACAAAGTGAATGGTGAATGGAGGCAGGGAGCAAGAAGTGTTGGAAAATGAAGCTTTGTGATTCATGCCATGCAGGATGTGTTTTAGCATTTTTGAAATGGGACTTCGGACTTCATGTGTGCTGGGCATTTCCAGGCTTGCAATAAGATTTTGTAAGAATTGACATTTGATAGATGGGATGAGAACCATCTTAGACTAATTGTTTAGTTTAAATTTATATAATACACCAGGATAAATTATAATTGTTATAACTATAAAATATAATAAATCCTCCTTTCTGCCTTGATGTATTGTATAAATCCAAGTCAGGAGAAGACAATGTGTTATGTGGCCCCAGACAATTGAGTTAATTCAGTAAACTTATGGAGAAGCAATATTGCGCTAATACAATATTTGTAAGAAGAGACAGATATTCCTAAACATCTGTTAGAAGCCTCAGTGATATCATGCGTATCATGATATATTGAACAAGTGATACAAACAATCTTTGTGTTGATAACAATGCTCATGGCATAATTTGTTCATCTTTCCTCCCTGTGGACACCCAGGCAGAAACTCTTCAGTTCTTGGCACCCGTATTGCTGTTTAAAAGCTGAATTTAAAATATCCAACTATTGCTAAATAGTCTGCCTTCTGAAATGAAAATAGCATAGCAAGAATTAAGGCCCTTTGAAATATTAATTAAACCTTAGATGAAGTATTTACAAACTTTTCACCATACATCGTCTGGATATGTAACTTTTTAACTTCTACTAAGAGAACTCTGTAAATGGAGCCCTAGCTACCTCCTGCCACCCCATCTTACCCAAAATGATTCTGCCCATTCTGCCAGAACATTTAGATAGTTTGATCAAGGGTCCCCCTCCACAATTGATGGCTGTGAACCAGAAGGCAGGGCCTGATATTATGGAATATGCTAAGAGGATCCTAGAGAGATCCTGATTTAGATAATTTTCCACCATGTCAACAATTTTTCCCTGAAAGGAAAAGTTGGTTTCTGGGTGTTAGTTATTCAATAGACCTGGCGTAAGAGGTGGTCTCTTCAAGCGGAGGATCACTGCCTTTTTCAATGAACACAGCACCTCATCCCCTCAGCTGATGTCACTTCTGAATCCACCTGACCACAAACACCCTTAGCTGCCTGATGAGAGTCAGATTGGGCATGGGCCCATTCCACAGTTGATTGAGATTGTAAAATAAAATGCCTTACACACTTCGCAAATTCCAGACACTCAAAAGAAACACGGCATTGCAAAATATTCCCTACTTATTGACGTGACTGCCCAGTTGACATCTAAATCCTGAGCAAATATGAGTAATATGAGTAGCTTTCTGCAAAGAAACCCACAAAAGTATCACAATTGGTTGTAATAATTTTATCCTTCCCCTCCCTTCAAAACACTCTGGATTATTTAAATAGAGTAGCCAGGCAGGAATCTGAAGCTGCAATGAGAGAGGAACATTACAGATGCTTTGTTTCTTTTGTCACCCTGTGTTGACCTGAATCTGATGCGTAGCAGTGCTCAGTTGTATTCACTTTTGATTTTATGCTCTTGTCTTTCTAGGTGTCTTTACACACATTTCAGTTCCTGTAGCTCTTCTGAGAACCAGGGAGCTAATCAGGATTGGTGAGTTGAAAGAGGCAATCTCATTGTTATTTAATCTCATCCAGAGCTATAGCTATTTATTTACTTTATTACATTTATATGCCACCCATCTCTCTATCAACTGATTGAATCACTAGAGGTCAACTAAGCTCAAGATAGATGCAATTTTCCAGATGCCTTCACAAAACTTTAATAATCCATCAGGCAACCAATGTGGGCTATCCTAATTGGCCATCGCCTTTGGAGAGCCATGGTACTCACAATCTTGACAAAAAGTGACCTGACCACACAAAGAACAGATATAACGTCCTCCTTCTCCAGATCATGTCATTCCTGCCCCAAAATAAAAATCCAATCTTGCATGAAATCACTCTTACGATTTGAGGCAAGATTACCCAAAACAATCTTTTGGTCACCTGGAGGTTATGAAATTCTAGGGCTCATAGACTCAACCGAAAGGCATAGAGTTTAAAAACACTAATTAATAAAGATCTGGGAAAATCCAATTCTACTCAATGAAGCTGAGGAGCTCCAGAAGGGCCACTGCTGGATAGGAGGGTAGCCAGTACACAAGTGGCATCTTGAGCTGAGCCTGTATCCCACTTCCATTTATTTCTGGGGCAGTATTACTAATTACTGCCACAATCACATGAATTACCACAACCCCTTTTCCCAAACCTTATCATTATAGATACTGCAGAAAATGAAGCCCAGCCAGCCAGATTTCAGATAGGGTTATATCTACTTCATTGTCCACTAATATGCATGAAGTCTGTACGTTTATCTGTTTATTTAAAAAAATGATCAACACTTTTTAAATTCCAGTCTGATCCAAAAAAACTCTGAGTGGTATGAATAGATTAGGCATCTCCTCTGTACAGAAGTGTCATTTACAGAGGCAGCATCCAAGGTACCCAATGATTCAACCATTCAATCTCCTAGTTAGGGCTACTGTTTTAGAAAAAGGAACCTGCACCAATGTGCAAATCCTCCTTCTATAACATCAGACGGCCCTCCCCTGCCATATCTTCTCTGTCCAACACTATTGTTGTATGGTCTTTGACCTTCATACCCCCAGAGCCAATGCTCCATCTAATACCTTTCTGGCATCTCATTCAGCATCTTTTACCAGTGTCCATCTTTATTTTGTATCATTTTATATCATCTTCATTTTCCAGTAAAGCTTTTGGTTACCATAATTGTAATATAGAGTAATTGTACAGTACTGTTTTGTAGTACAGTTAGTCCTTGACTTATAACAGTCCATTTAGTGACCGTTACAATGTTACAGTGGCGCTGAAGAAATACATTTTAACCTAGCATGAAAAATAATACAGCATTAGTAGCAGAAAGATACCCTTTACAAGTGTATAAAATACGAAAGCAAAAAGTAATTAAAAAAGAGAGAGGAAGCTGACTATATGCTGGTTATCTTCCAGGCTATGGTAATGAACTCTATGAAGAATGGCCTTAAAAGAGGCCCAGAAATTACAGCAAGTCCAGATGTAACAGCCAGATCTCTTTGGGGTGCTTTCCATTGGGAGCACATGCAAAGTTCAGTGGCTTCATATAGATTTCCATATTAAATTCAAAGTGTGTGCATTAACATATAACACAAAGATTGATACCATAAATCACTTAGCAGTTTGGGCCTACCTCCCCAAAGCAGCAGTTTTACCCTGTCCTCATCTTATGAAATTAGAATTCCAATCATCTTTGAAGGAGTTTTAAAAATAATGTTTGTTTGAGAATCTGACTATATGCCAGTTTGAGCATATAGGAGTTAAGATTCTATATAAAAAAAAATATTGTCATTGTGTTTTTAAATTGGACCCTGAGATTTAAAATCTATAATGACTCAATAGTTTACCTGCCATTATCCATAAGGAGTTTGTGGCATTGATTCTTTTGTCAGTGATAGCATTGAGCTATTTCCTTCATTTCTAGTGTCCCAAATATTTTCATATAAAGTGAAACATTCAGTAAGTGAGTGGTAATTTTTACAATGACAACTGATTAAGATGTGAATTGAGAAGACAGTGTTTATCTCTGCTTTTCTTACAGAAGAAGCCTTAAACTCAACTTCTGGCCATTTATCTGTACTATATTTTCTTCCCCCAAAGGATATAAACTTACAAGGAAGTTCTCCTGCCTTTGTAAGTGACTGGACTGGTTAGGCAGGATCAGTTTGCGAACGCTGATAGTATCCCAGTAGACTAGAAAATGGGAAGGGAGGCTACTCCTTTTGCAGCGCACAATGCTACAACTTCTGTGAGCTATAAGGGCAAATTCAGTTTGTTGCTTCTTACCATCCAGACATCCTAGATTTCTTCTTGTCATTGGCATGAAGAATAAAGATGCAGCGAAGAAAGAACAGAGAAGATGACAGCTTGTTTACAGAAGAACATGATCTCAAAGAAGCCAATTATGGGAGCTTAAAAAAGAATTCTGAGTCAAAAGTAAAGGAGTACATTTATGAAACCATGGCCTTTGGGCCAGAGAAGATTATAAAGTTCTCCTCTTACGAAAGCCTAGGCGGCAGCTCTGAACACAACTCAAAGGATGCTAACCAGTCCAAGCAGAAGAACGTGGAGGGTGACAGATATTGGAGGTTATCCACAACCTCTCTTAAGGTCCCACAGGTAGGGAAATGGTACATGAATGGTAGTTCTTTAATTCTTAAATCTTAAAAATCTTTAAAAAATAATAAAAGAGCAAGATCCAGTGAAATTAATGTTTGTATTTGAGTCAGACTGTAATTAGAAACAATAGTTTCTAAAAAAAATTGTACCATGGAAAGGAGAGTTGTAGAAAAAAGTAGCAAAGCCAAGGATTGATTAGGTTTTGAAAAGAGATGGGGAAAATTTTTTAATGCATAATTGTTAACCAGTCTTATGGGAAGAACTTACTGAAAATTGTTGGTTGAGAAATATTTGCCAGTGTTAGGTTTGTGCTAAAAACCAAGGAAATAAATAAGCAAAAGTGAAGAATTAATTCTTATAAACCAATAGATATGTAAAAAAACCACACCAATTGTCTGCTTGTTTGAATTATTTTAAACAGAGCTAGAGCTTCAGTAAAAAGGAGAGAGAGAACAGGATTTAATAACTTGAGCAGAAAGCTTAAGGGTTCCTCTTGGATTGTTCTTCCCAGTGGGAAGTCTTTTAATCTCTTAATTAGGAGAATTCATAGTTTGTTTTTTTGTTTAAACCAGCATTCTTACTTCAATATAGGCCAGGGGTCCCCAACCTTGACAACTTTAAGACTTGTGGACTTTAACTAAGTTGAAGTCCACAAGTCTTAAAGTTGCCAAGGTTGGAGACCCCTGATATAGGCCATTAGAATAGGGACATATTTTAGCTGGCTAGGCAAAAAGAATTAAAGAAGAAAACTGCTTTCCCCCTCATTTCTTCCTTGTCTGAAAGGATGGAAAGAATGAGGAGTTATTTAGTTCTCTTGCAATTTATTTCATTTCGATCAGTAAGAGGCATGATCTATTAGACAGGCTTTTCTGATGTAACTAGGTTTAGAAATATCAGCAGGATGAAACAAGCTTGAATTTTGGAATGACAGTTCCAATATTTCATGATTTAAATATTATTCATACTGTTGATTTTTTTAAGTCAACATTTATAAGGAGACTATAGAATTTGTGTCTTTGTGCATACATACATACATGAATACATATTCATATATACAGTAAAAGGAACTTATCTATCCTTTCCTTTTACTTTAAATAGTTAAAATCAGCATAGCTATTATGTGGTGACTACTTCTGTGGCTATTGCAATAGAATAGGGTAGTAGGATACTTTCACAAGTTAGGGAAGAAATCCCAGAAGGCAATGGCAAACCAATTTTCTACAGTTGCCATAAAAGTTGTCATAAATAGGGCCAAATTTATTAAATCATCTAAGCTAAGCTCAAATTAAAAGAGACTTTACTTACCCCTCATTTATATTGTTTCTTGCCTCAAAATGTTAAGAAACAATTCCACTCTTTTCCACAATAGTGGTCAGAGGAAATATCCGAGCTGTAGAGAAAGAGCTCGAGACTAGCTGGTTGCCCAACCCTGTGTACATATACCTGTGTAATGCCTCTGCAGAAGAAAATACTCAGGGAGAGTAATAAATCACCCTAAACCTACCACATATTCTCACAAAGAGGATCTTGCTGTTTTCAAACTTAAAAGAGGTCAGAAACAACCTACTGATCAGTACAGTAATGATTGCAGTCTAATCTTTTTGCCATCAGTTCAGCTGGAGTGGGAAATATGAGCCAACCTGCTTTTCCATTGATTGTTAATATTTTTTTCTCCAGTGGAATAAGGGCTCCCTTGTAAACAGCACTGCAAACTTCTTCAATGATGAAAAGACCAGGATAGGTAAGTGAAGAAATAGTTCACCACAAAGCACAAAATACCGATATTTCCTTTCAAAGAATGACTGAATACTTGTTTTCTTTCATGCCCCTTTCCATTTATCTGAAATCAGTTGTCTTGTACCTATTGGTAAAATGTCTAGGTCCTAATCTATCATTTTTCCTGTTATTGCAGAAATGTTGGTTTATGTTCAATTTGGCTAGGGGAATGTTTTAAAAATTTGTTTGGAAACTGGATTTATATAAAATTATCTCTACATCTAAATTTTTAATAAAAAGTGTAGGTCCAAACCAGACATTGTGAAGAAATGGGAGATCACAAATTCCATGTTTCATTTGAAATACACCTTAAAGTGATGAGTTTAGCAGGCGTTCTTGTGTGCTTAATCCTTTTCCAATCAACTGCTTCTCTTTAAAAAGTACTATTTATTTATTTATTTATTTATTTATTTATTTATTTATTTATTCATTCATTCATTCATTCATTCATTCAGTCAAACATGTACAAGATAAAAGGTATGGACATGAACATAGGAAATGAGTACAAATAAATGGGGACAGTAGGACAGGGACATTAGGCACACTGGTCCTTTACGGACCTCTTAGTCACTGTCAGTATTTTTCCTCTGGGCACAATATTTTTCCTTAACCACTTTCAATATTTTTCCTCCTTTCATGAACAATCACCTTCTGGATAAAAGATAATTACAGGGAATGAGATTTTCAATGGAAAACAATGTAATGAAATTGTATTGAACTTTACATACTTTTTGTGTCCAGTTATCTCACTAAATATAAAGCATTAAGCGGACCATGGGATTGCAATAGAAACTGCTTCTCATTTTCTCGGAGCTTTTCTCTAATTAGGACTAGAAAGTTGCTCTACAGTTGGATTTGATCTCAGACTCTTGAAGTTCTAATGAGGACTCTTGTATTTCCAGTGCAGGAAAGAGATTAGAAGAATTCATTTTTAAAATTTCATTCCTTTAACATTTATGTAGTATTCAGAGAATCATAAGTATAATGCCCTATTCTATCAAAACATTTGTCATGTGGAATACAATATATTTTGGGAGCTCTCTTCCTTTCGTCTTGTACTTTTCCTTAAGAGTTAAATTATTGTTGCTGCAGTTTTTCTGGTGATTTTATATTGTCTGGCTGGCCAACAAAAACAGACACTTTAAAAAAAATTCATGAGGAAACTTAACAATCTTGAGGTTTTCTTTTGCTGATTTCATGTAATTCTCCAGTTTTACAAATGCATCTCAGATTATGAATGTATCTGGTTACCTTTTTATTTTTTTTACTCCTGAAAAAATGGCTAATGGGATATTTCTACCATCTATGTGTTTTGCCACAGACTTTGTCCTTGTATGGGAATCAGATGGCCAGAATCCAAAGGGCCAAAAAGAAGAGAATGATAATCCAAAATCCAAACAAAAGAGATCAATTGAAATTCACAAAGAATGGCGGGAGAAATTTCTGCATAAGCTCCAGATGAAGGGGATCAGAATTGAAAAGGCATGCAAAAAAAGTGGATTGCTGGCAACCGAGTGGTGGGTGGGAGGGTGCGAAGTTGACCGGGGAGAGAAACACTCTTCACTTTAAACTTTCATTGTATCATCCTCAATTTTATTGGTCTCACCTTTTTTCAGAAAGGAAAGTAAGAATTTGGGCCTATTATGAGCCATTTTAAAACCCTCTTGTTCAGTATTGCAAACAGCTTTAATTCCTCACAAGGCTAAATATGAAGGAAAAACATGAATGAGGCTATCAGCAAATACAGTATCCCAATCTTGCACTTTAGGTATTTTCCTATATCTACAATATTCCTGCTTTTCCTTTCCTGGGTAAGCAATATTATGCAAAATGAGCTGACAAAATTTAAGGCATTAATACCTTCTCTATACCATATCTTTCCCTACATCTCCATCATTGTAAATCATTCTTTGTAAACCCTTCTTTTACTAGAGTCATACTCCATTTCATATTTTGCCTTTTGTTCAACCGTGTATAGTTCTTCCTCTTCCTTTTGACTCACTCACTTTTCT
>JANHZT010010276.1:4965-15443 GCA_032468215.1 Stegonotus admiraltiensis
TGACTGTTTTAGGAATTCTGGGAATTGAAGTCCACAGGGTGTGAAAGAGCCAAGTTTGCCTACCACTGGCCTAGTGCAATGATGGCAAACATATGGCATGAGTGCTGGAAGTGGCACGCAGAGCCATGTCTCCAGGCCCGCCAGCCATTGCCTGTTCCTCTTCTGGGTTCTGGTGCACAGCTGGTCTTTGTGCTTGTGGGAGCACTGGAAACCAGAGAACCAGGTGACCAGCACTCATGTGCATGCCGGAAACCATAAGCTCAGCTTCCTGGCATGCACATGCGCCCCAGGGAATTGCTCTTCTGGTTTCCAGAGCCCCTGCACATGCACACACACTCCTGTTTTGGCACTAGGTGCCGAAAAGGTTCACCAACACTGGCCTAGTGTAACTGTAATAGCTTTGATAAATTGCTTACATCATTAGCTGTTGTAATATCCATACAGCACTCCTATCTTCATTTACTAGGTCTACAACAGCCTGACCTCATTATTAAATACTGTAATTTCTTATTTATTTCATACATATGAGTGAATATTATGTACTACAGAACTAAGGAGTGGATATTTTATTTGATTGCATGTTCTCAATCATTTGATTCTTTATAAAACAGCACAATTTGCTTGAAGGAACTTTCTGCAAGAATAGACAGTAAAGTTTTTGTTCTCAATGTCTCTGGGCTGACATAAATATGCATCTTTTTTATAACCAGGAGAGAATGTTAAGAGCAAAGGTTCATTTGAACATGCTGCTTCTCAAATTAGATTGCCTTCAAAGGTACTGCATATCATAAGCATGAAAGCACAAAGAAGCATCACTTACCAGGTGAAAAAATGCCATCACCAGCACCTCCTGGCCAACCAATTATTTCTCTCATTTTTCTTAATGTGACATATTCCAACAGTACAAACACAGGAGCAATTTCATAGGTGAACCTAGAACATAGCAATTTCTGCATCTTATTGACTAAGTAAAAGTACTGACAGAATATCTCACTTCATAGAGTCTCACTTCATAGAATATAGAAAAATAGAGTTGGGAGGGACCCTTATAACTTTGTTTGCTTCAGATTTGTTGCTTGATTATTTTTTCCAAGACTTTTCCAGGTATTGCTGTCAGGTTGATTGGTTTGTAATTTCCTGGATCTGTTTTTCACCCTTTTTTTGAAGTTCAGAACCATATCAACTGTTTTTCAGTCCTCAGGTAGTTCCCCAGTGCTCCAAGAACTTTGAAAGATACGTTTCAATAATTCTGAAATTATGTCTGTAGTTCCTTCAACACTCTGGGATGTAGTCCATCATGACCTGGTGATTTGAATCCATCTAGATCTGACAGGTGTTCTCTTACCTTATTTTTGCACATTTGCATTCCTAACCTGTCATTTAGGGTTCTGTTTTTGGTGGGTTGAGTTGTGTTTTCTTTTTGCATGAACAGATGCAAAGTATGAGTTAAGTAGTTCTGCTTTCTCTCTATTGCCCATTATTTCTTAGCCATCTTTGCCCATTAGTTGACCAATTATGTTTCTGATTTTTTTCCTTGTTTTTTTATATGTTGAAAGAATTTTTAAAAAATGCTTTTGATATTTGTTGCAAGTCTTACTTTATTCAAAGCCTTGGCTTTCCTAACTTCATCTTTTCAGGTTTGGGCTATTTGTTGGTATCCTGCCTTAGTTATATGTTCCTCTTTCCATTTTTTGTACTTATCCTTTTTTCCCTCTCAGTTGGACTGAGAGTTCTTTGTGCAACCATGCTGGATTTTTCTTGGTTTTCTTTTTTAGCAGTATCGAACTGGTTCATTTTTCAGTTTCCTAAACTTCTTGAGTTGATTTCCCCTTTCAGATTTTCATCCATGGGATCCTTCCAAAGCTCTTTCTGAGTTTGCTAAAATCAGCTCTTTTAACGTCCAAGAAACTGATTGTGTTCTGTTACTTGTGCCTTTTTTATATTGAATTCTAATATGACACGGTCAATTTTCCATAAAGTCCCTGAAATTTCAACCTCCTCTATAATTTTTTCTATGTTGGTAAGAATAAGGTGCAGTATAGCTGTCCCTCTAGTTGCCTCCTCTACCTTTTGGGTGATGAAGTTGTCAGCTAGGTGGGTCAGGAATCTATCTGATCTCTCATTTGTTGCAGAGTTTTTCTCCCAGTTGATGTCAGAGTAGTTAAAGTCCCCCATTGCTACTATGGTGTGTTTTCTATATAAGTTGGTTAAATGATTAGAAAAAGTCCATTTATTCTATTTCTTCTGCTCGATTGGGTAGCCTGTGGTATATACCTATGGCAATGTCATTCTTTTTTCCTTTTATGTTGACCCATATGCATTCTAGAAATTCCTGCTTAGATCTTTAAAACAATTTCTGATGCCTTCCAGATATGCGTGAGACTACAATTCCTAAGTACTACTGGCAAAAGAAAAAGAAGAGATTTCAACATATCGCTGTCTATGGAGATTCTCAATAATCCAGGTCATGGTTGTCCCAAAGATGCTTTTCCAACTGGACTTTCTTGAGTTTTTTCTCATCCAAGAAGCTTCATCAGAACTGAACTTTTTATTCTATTTTTTTCTGGAGAGGTATAAATTGCTGTTTTTTCCATTTGCCTCCCTTAGTTTTAACAATTTCATACCTGCTCTTCTTGTTTTCACTAACAAATTATTTTCTGTTTATCTGTTTGGCTATGCAACTCTCAGTGATTCTATAGAACCATTTTTCATGTCATATATAGAAATATATATCTTTCTTTTCTTCTTTCTTAACAAGAGCCATGCAAAATATAAATGCTAATCTATCTGCTGACATTGGTAAGTATGAGGGTCAAGTTATTTACTTCTGCCTAAAACCTCTTGTGTACTATAAAATAAATGTATTAATATCTATCTGTGAATGTTAAATTTTATCTGATTAATTATTGTTCATTAATTATGAATTCAAGTATGTTTGTTGGATTTTGTTCCTTATAACTGCTATGGAGCATTACCCTGAATTAAAATAATATTTAGACCAGCTCTCACCTTAATTTTATGCATGCAAAAATGGACAAAGACTTGCAATGAGGATTTTTTTTACAGTTGCTAATTTAAAAAAAACAAATATTTTGCATAGACAGTAAGATAGTGTACTTTATTTCTGAAAACAATCTAAGCTAATTTCTGAGTTAATGATGCTTAAAAAGATCTTATTAGTCAATTTACATACTTACATATTGGTGTTAGCTGTAGAAGTTAGCCAATCTGCAGCTAATCCAACCATATCCAATCCAGTTGAAAGCTGATTGAAATATCTGGGATGCCCTGCAAAACATCTGAATAAGCTACATTGAAAGATGTAAATTTTTATTACATTTCTATCACATTCATATTTCTGCTGTCCATTTTGACCCATAAAATCCCAACCTCATTGCATTTCTATGGAATTTATATGGCAAAGAGCTTCAGTGAAAAATCATTATTTTTAGCTTTCAGCAATGAGGATGAAGGTTCTGTATAGAGAGACTTTTGTTCAGACATTATTAGTATTACCATTGCTCAAAATGCCCTGTTCTCTTAAAAAGGCTAGATGGATCTTTTCCATTTCAGAAAAAAGCAACAGATTGAAATTAACAGTTGAATTATATTTCAATATAATTACACAAAGAGCACCTTATATCAATCCAAGGGAACTTATTTTCTTTAAAAAAAAATTTTTCTCAAACTAGGTAAGAACAAAAAGGAAAACAGAGTTAACATAGTAAAATAACACTAATACTTTTTTCTTCCCTTTCTTACCTGCAAAGAGAGAGAGAGAGAGAGAGAGAGAGAGGGAGAGGGAGAGAGAGAGGAGAGGGCGCAGGAGGGGAGAAGAGAGAACAAAGGAGAGGGGAGGGAGAAGGGAGAAGGGAGAAGGGAGAAGGGAGAGGGGAGAGGGGAGAGGGGAGAGGGGAGAGGAGAGGAGAATACAGGTAGGGAGATGTGCAGGCAAAATGTGCCTGGAAATTTATCTAATAAATGAAACAACTTCATAAAATTTAAACGAACTGTCCTAATTGCTCCTTGTCCTTAAGTTGATAGACCATATATAACAGCCATTCTTTTCTACAGATGAGCACAAGAAGGTTGTCCTTATTTAATTACAATGTTTGGCCATCCTACTTGCATCGTTCTTGATCTTCTAATAAACTCCAAATACTGTAGACAGAGCCATCAAAACATAACCATTCTTAATGGGCAGTAAACTATCTTATAACAAGCCTAAGCCACAAAACTGGATGAATATACATCTGATCAATACATTCAGAAGAAAAAAACTGCATCCCTCTTGTTCTCCACCCTTTCTATCTCTGTCCTCCACAAATCATTGTTCACAGGTTTCCTCTAGTTTTTGAAGGGATCAGCTTTAACATGTTTCCATGTAGATCATTGGCAGAATTTACATATATCAGAAATAAATCTTATATGAGTCTAAAGTGGGTTTTTTTTTGTTGAGAAAATAAGACAGCAATACTTGAAATGTGTAAATAAAATCTTGCTGATCTTATTAAGGGAAGAACATGACTAAATCTGACATTCTGTTTCTCCTTGGACCTTTTGAACCAGGGTAACTTTGAATTCTAGGAAATATAGCAACGATTTTCTGCTTATTAGAATAATCATTTTAAACAATGCAATAAATCTTCCAAAAACTAATGGTCTTAATTCATATCTAGATTTGGATAACTAAGCTCTGTTTAATTGGGACCTTTATAACTCATATTTTTCCCTGCTTAAATAAAAATACTCCTGTAAACTAACTGTCACCAATTTAGTGTCTTCCAGATATGCTGAACTCTTCCAAAATATTTAGCCAGCAAGGTTGAAAGGAATTCTGGGAATAGAAGTCCACCATATCTGGAAGACTTATGAAAAGATGTTCAAATCCCCACTGCTAGGAAAGGGTAAATGTATGAATTATTTGGATTTCTTTCTAGACCTTTTCTATAACAGTTTAATATATTTACGTTACTTCAAGTAGATCTAAAGCACAGCAAATCTGGAATTCTGCCCTGTTGGATTCTTTGCACAGTAGTTAATCCATATATGAGCAGATTAAAATATTTCAATTGTATTCACAGGACATGCAATTGCAAGCAAATCACAACTAGATTAATTTGCTCAGCAAGTAAACAGTTCAGAAATTATAAGGGCTAGATTTATACAGTGCTCTAATAGGATCACCACATGCCAGATAGCTTCTAGATATCAACAAAAAGGGAATGTTCAGTTCCCTATTTTCATTTCTGGGTCACCTGGATTTCGCTGCCCAGATAAAATAGAGTAGCCCTATTCTAAACCACAAAAAAGCCCATTCCAGAAAAGCAGCCTTCTTCCATCACTGTAAAGCAAAACTGAAATAAATATTATTTTAATGGCAATTCCCCTTTACCTTTAAAATGAATCCAACCACCTTGCAGATATCTTTATTTCTTCTGCTACTGATTACTGCTCTATTTCAGAATCAGAAGCACCAGCCGGAATACTGAGTAGTTATTCATGATTAAGCATAACCCTTATGATAAACAACTAATGACGATAAGGCAAAAGGAGGAAATGGAATAAAAGAGGTGAAGATATGAATTTCCCAGGCAGCTGAAGATTATATTACTTCTTCCTGGACAGAACGTAACAACAATAAATCATCAAATTTCCTGTTCATTGTGATTTTTAAAGAAATCTGATGGAAGTTAATATCACTGGTGTGGTAAAAATGATACATGAGAAAATCCCTCTAGATTGATTAGCTCATTTATGTGGTTTATTCAACTATGAATTAGTTCATTCATGTGGTTTATTCAATATGTTCTAAACAGTTTGGAGATTTTAGTAGATTTTTTTTGGGGGGTGGGGGGAGGCTATTCTTTCATCCATAAAGAAAACTTTCCTGAAGTTGCTAAAACACATTACACATGTGCTTAACCATGCAACACTTGTGTATTTAGTCCTGTCTCAGATTCAGGATCAGCACACGAGAAGATTAACAGCTGCTTCACCAGCATTTGATTTCTGAAATCAAGCCCCAGACAGCTCCTCTTTAAGATATATAACATCTCTATCTACAAGGGAAGCATAGCCATTAAAAATGGCATACAGAAACTGAAAAGAAAATTATCTCCCTTGAGCAGTCTTACATCAATCACATGCATATCATAAAGACTTCGGCACTGAAGGGGGTTTTGCTGTCATCCACGGAGTGACACACAAAGGCTGAACAGTCAGGTTGTGTGGGTGAAACTAAAGGAGGAGAGGAAGGTTGAAGGGGGCAGCAAAACCAATTACTCTTTTAGATATGGAACCAGAGCATAACCTTCTGTTAATTTAGCTTAAAATTATGGTGACTGTTTTGGAAAAGCAAAGTGTATGGTTTGACTTAATTTCCCCTGATTTTTATCCCTGTTGTTTTTTATAGGTTTAGCCCATGTTTGTCCCAGAATGGCCCTGTGCCATCTGTCCAGAATGATTCAATGAGTAAAATAAAGCGGGAGGGAACAATTAGGCCAAGGACATTCAGTAGGTTAGTACAGGTAGTTCTTGAGTTACAATAATTGTTCATTGTTTAATGACTGTTCAGAGTTACAATGCAACTGAAAAAAGTGACCTATGACCAATTCTCATACTTATGACTGTTGCAGCACCCCTAAAGTCAAACGTTCAACCTTCAGATGCTTAGCAACTGGTGTGTGTTTACAATGGTTTGCAGATTCCCAGGGCCCTGGAATTATTTGCAACCTGCCTAAGGAGCTTTTGACAAACAAAATCAATGGGGGAAGTCAGATCCACATAAGAACCACGATTCACTTAATAATTGTAGTGATTCACTTAATAACCATGCCAAAAACGTCATCAAACCGAGTATGACTCACTTAACTGCCTTGGTTAGCAACAGACATTTTAGGTTCAATTGTGGATGTAAGTTGATGACTATCTACATGGCTAAAGGGGAATGTAAATCAGTATGCTAATGAAGGCCTAAGGAAGGTTTTTTTTATTTTTTATTCCAAGAACATTTCCTGTAGATCAACTTCCAGAAGTGGCTAAAATATAATGTAGACAATGTCTATGTCCCAGATACATTTTTGGTTTACACCTTCAATCTTCACATATAGCTTTTTTAAACTTGCTGCTGCAGAAGGCAGAGCAAAACCAAATTCAAGCTATGCACATAGATTTCACCTGGAATATAAATTATTAGTTCCAAATTCCTAATATAATCACATATGACAGTGTCTCCACTACCTACAGTACATTAGGGTTTGGATCAGGGGTGAAATGCTATCACTTCAACCTTCCTCTCCTCCTTTATTTTCACCCACACAACCTGACTGTTCAGCCTTTGTGTGTCACTCCATGAATGACAGCAATGCTGGTTTGGACTGGTTTGGGCAAACCAGTAGCAGATATTGGGGCTGGTTCACCGAACTGGTAGCAATTGTTGGCTGGCCACACCCCCCCCAAACCGATCAGCAGCCTGCAGTCCTGCCATGCTTCCCTGCCTTCCACGTGGCCTTCCTGGCATCCCTGTGGCCAGCTTGCAAAGGCAGGCAAGCAGAAGGCCACGTGGAAGTCAGGCAAGCATGGCATGGCTGTGTGGAAAGGAGCTACCAGCCTACTCTCTTCCCTGCAGCCCTGCCATGCTTCCCTGCCTTCCATGCTGCCTTCCCGGTGGTCCCCCACACCTGCTTGCCTTCCGAGGTTGGTATCCAGCCTGGCCTGGCCAGTGGGTGGGCAGGCAGCCCGTTGTGGAGATGCCACCACTGTGCTGCCCTGGGACATGTGCAGCAGCCCTTCTGTGGTGGCTCTGCCCCTCTTAGCCCCACATCTCCACCAAGGGCTGCCCGCCGTCAGCCCCAATGCACTGGCTCCATTGGCCATGCTGAATACACTGGTGGAGGATCTCTAGAAGGTATGGCTGACATTGGCAGTGGGAGGGAGACCCGCTGCGCTCAGCTCCTCGGAGGGATATGGCAAGGCTTGCTCGCCTTTTAGGTCTGGTGCACTCGGCTTCCATGTGGCCTTTAGCCGACTGTCATCCGCTTGCCTTGCCCTCTGCCTTGGGTCCTGCCTGCCCTCCTGGAGCATTGCCACGCTGCTGCCATTCACTTTCTTCCTTCTCCCACTGCGAAATGAAAGCAAACAGTGCCAGGATTGCTTTGGGAAGTTGCTTTGGGCAGGCAGATGTCTGCAGCCAGGTGGGGAGGGAGGGCAGTGAGTACGGTGGCGGTGGACAAGGGAGCCCCAAGATGAAGGGCTACCCGCATGGCCTGTCTGGGTAAGCGCCGCTGCCCAGGTCGAAGAGAAAGTGCCGCGGGCTCTGTGGTGGTGCAGCTGGGCCTGACCCTTTCCCTGTTGTGGAGAGCTGGCAGCGGAATCGGACAGCGATGAGGCTGAGGAAGAAAATGGGCCAGTCCTGGAGGCTGGGGAAGACCCAGATGAGGGCTCTGCGTCGGAGGCAGAAATGGGGCCAGGGCCATCGGGGAGTGATGTGCAGACTCCGGAGCCTCCAGAGGCTGACAGTAAAGAGGCAGAGGAACAGGAGGAGCCTGTTCCCAGTGCATGTATGAGAAGAGCTGCAAGAAGGCAAGAGCAGCTAAAGCAAAGAGGACGATTCGGGAGTAGGGCCAAGAGGTGATTGGCCCCTCCCATAATGCTTAAAAGACCAGCAACGGCTCTTTGTTGGAAAACAATGTTGATAGTATTGCTGCACTTATCTCTTGTCTGCGTCTTCTGCTTTAGAACTTTTGCCAAAAGAAGCCTTTGGCAGTTTGCCTAATTATACCATGGTTGTATAGACTGAAATATTTGTGTTATGAAGAGTTTGTTTTAATTTAGTTTGGACTATGCTGAGAATGAGTTAATTCTCAGCTGTTCTAATAAAGTCTTTTTGTTTTGGAACTGTTTGCATCAATTATTACCTACTTGGGCCTGGGTTACAACCCTCTCCATGCGGGGGGCTTCCGCCCCTCTTGGTCTGCTTCTTCACTGCCAGGAAGTGGTGGCGTGGCTGAGACTTCTTTCCCTGGAGCGCTGGACTCCATGGGCTGAGTTCCTGGAGTGGCGCCGGGGTCAAAGAGAGCAGGCAGGTGGCTGGGTGGGAATCCAGTGGGCTGCTTTGGAGTTCTAAGCCCCGCGGAACTGGAAGGCAGCCTTTTCTGCAGCATTCCCCTCCCTTCTTTGGCTCACTCTGCAAGGGGGAGCTGTACCTTTTCAGAAACAGGGTGGGCGATTTGTATGGAGGATTAGTGGGGGGGATGCGCTGCCCTCTGGATGGAGAGTGGGGCAAGAGAAGCCTCCAAGGTTCACTTGGGCAGTCAAGCCAGATGGCGGAGGGAAACTCAAAGCATTGGGGGCTTCAGAAGGGCAGAATGTGCTTCAGAATGTGCAGCTCCTGGCTCTAACAGTGAGTGACATATGTGACGTCAAGTTGGCCACGCCCACCCAGTCACATGACCACCAAGCCACGCCCACCAAGCCATGCTCACAGAACCAGTAGTGACAATTTTTAGATTTCATCACTGGTTTGGATTCAATAAATCTGCAGTCCTACAGTCTAATTTTGCTACACTTAGCCATTGCTTGCCTTTATTGATTATTTATTGGTTTATTAATACAAATATGTCAATTGAGATTCACTGCATCTGAAAAGCACCAGCATGGGAAAAGCTGAATTAAAACTGTACTAAATGAGTACAGTGAGCCCTGTGGCAAAACACATGGCATGGGCATCTGCAGTCTTAACAAATCACATTCCTAACATATTTTATGTGATGTTTTCATATTTATATTATACACCTTTCTTTCCACCAGAAATGGTGTTCAGAGTACACTCATTTAGAAACATTTCCAGCAACCCTTATATGTGGATTAATTTGATCATGTTTTGCTTTACACTGAAGAAGAGGAAAATAAACAATATTTTATCAGAGAAATTTTCATGTGAACAAGGTTACATGTAGCTTCTAGATTCATTTCAGTGTTTTACAGGGAACAATATTTTGTCAAATAAAAAATTAAGCACAAGTGGATTATTAAGCCCTGCTAATATGAAAGCAAAGCTTTTTTCCTTAAAATCTCAGGTCAATTCTCCACTGCCACTCTTAGAACAAATTCGCTTTCTTCTAGCACTGATGATGTTACCTAGTTTGGTAATGAAATGAAGTGTCTGCAAGAAAACCACAAAGCTCATAGAATACCAAGGAACCACAGTTCAGCTCTATTCTCAGAGCTAGTCTGTCAGTTAGACAGATTGTGTGACTTATTCTTAGTGAATCCTTTCCACTATTAGAGTATATTTTACTCCCAACTATGCCATGCTATCCTGGCAAATAGATGGGGAAGAAATGGAGGTAGTGACAGATTTTATTTGGGCTTCAAGGTCACCACAGATGGGGATTGCAGCCAAGAAATTAAAAGATGCTTGTTCCTGGGGAGGAAAGCTATGGCAAATCTAGACAGCATTCTAAAAAGCAGAGACA
>JANHZT010010280.1:0-11182 GCA_032468215.1 Stegonotus admiraltiensis
GCGCTTCTACTGTAAAATAACCCAAATATTTTCTGCATTATTTCAGCCACAGTTAAATTATGACCAATGCTAGGATACATACCAGGAGAAATGCTGGCTATCATTAAGTAAAACGCCTTATGATGTAAATAGTCCAGTTCAAAAGTCCAAGGTCTATCTGGGGGGTTAGTAATAAAGAACAATACATTTTCCTTCAGTAAAACAACCTGAATTTGCTGGTCCCATTCTAGAAGGTTAGACCCATCTATTTTTAATTTTTGAAAGTCATTCGGTAAATTTCCTGAATTGCTGGATGCATTACTTACAAATGGTTGCTGTCCATGGTTCTGGATGTGAGCATATTCGCAGTATGGAGTGGGGATGCTGGCTGTTCTTTTAAATGAGCAGGTTGGCATTTTTTTTCTTCTCTTTCTCCTAGGCCGTACTGCGCATGCGCGAAGTCCATTCTGGCCCAGAAGTCATCGGGGAAGGTCTCTGCTGCCGCGGCTCCCGTCTATAGGCCTTGCTCTGTCGGGTGAGGCTCCATCTCCACTTTGGGGGTCCAGCGGTGTCCAGGAGGAGGTCGATTGGTCATGTGGTCGTCTGGATGAGGATTCCAGTCTCTCCGGCGTGTCTGCTGCTCCGGTGAGTATCCGTTCCAATCTCTGGGTTCTTTGATCTGTGGCCTCGGTTGGTGCGCGTGCTGTGTGTTTGGGGGGTGCTGCGGTGTCGGTGTGCTTGCAGCAGTATCCGCACCCCTCGGTTGTTCGTTTAGGGGGTCTCTTTCCTTGTCGCTTGATTTCCTGGATGCCTTTGTCGCTTCTTGTTTGTGCTTGGGTAGTTTTAAGTCCGAGCCGAATGCTGCGGTTAGCGTTTTTATGGCTCTCTCAATCTGTTCTTCGTTGGGAAGGTTTTTGGGTTCCCAGTCAACCCCCTCTGCTTCGTTGTGATCATCGGTTTGTTCGATTTTTGTGGCATGGTCATTTCGCGCCATCCATTTTGATTCCGGGCATCTGATTGGATGGTGGTCGGCCATTTTGGCCGGCTGCTGGATCCAAGATGGCTGCTGTTCAAAATTTGGTGCGAAGCAAGGGTCTTCAGCCTCGAGGTTGGATTCATCCAGTGAGGGATTTCTCACCGGACTGTCGCTTGGGTGGCTCGTGCATCGGCTTCGATCTCTGCTCGCTGCTCCATTGTCTCTCATTAGGCTCTGGAGGTTCGCGATGAGATCTTCGTTGTTCGTGGATGACTGCATTAGCTTCAGTAGATTCGCTCTTAGGTTACTGTCTGCTTGTTCATCATTCTCGATGTTTATTTCTTTTTCGAACTCCTGTCCATCGTCCGCCGGCGTGGATTCAGGTTCGGGTGTACCTTTTGATTTTTCCGGTGTTCTCGCTGAGGTGCTTCCGGATGGGGTGAGTTGCGCTGCCATCCTTTTCGTGTATGCTCGGGTGTTCGCTCTTTTTCCTTCTTTGGCTTCGGTGATCTCTCTGTTCATCTTCTCGAGTTATTGGCCAAAACTATCCTCTGCTACCATCTTGTGAAATAATTTGAGGATCAGGCCTAATAACTCACACAGACACAGATATCTTGGATTCCAAGGTTGTCTTTATTCTCAGTACATCTTTTCTTTCCCTTACAGGTATCAGACTGGAACAACTCTCTGGATCACCTGGGGGAACCTTAAGTACCTGGGAGGCGTGGCTGAAGGTAAGGAGGAGTTTGAAGGAGGAGGAGTATGGGGTGTGTGTGTTTGTGTTAACCCTTGTGGTGCAGGGTTACAGTGAGAAGTAAGCACAGGTGGGGCATTTATATGTGACAATACCTTGATGCGCATGAGTGGCAGGCCAGCACACATGCACATGCACACACAGCCCAACTTGCAATTGAGCTATGTGTGCATGCACGTGTGCACCGGCTCACCATGTGCAAGCATGCTGGCCTGCCGCTTGTGTGGGCCAGTTCCCTCTCCCCACTAACCTGACCGCCAAGCCACAAACGTTGGGGACTGCTATATACATTATATTCAGGTTTCTTTATGATTTGCAAGTTATCCTGCCATTTTACTATAGGGCACGATATCACTCCATCAGCAGCAACAACAAAACAAATCAATACCTCATCATCTGTGCTACATTGCACAATTACGGTTGTGGAATGTTTCAGATTCTGTTAGTAACAGGTACTTCGGAGAGCATGTGGTTGCAACTATGGCACCCCTGCAGTTCTGAAGAGCACCTTTTAAACAATTTTTGGAACTGACTCTGAAGTAGTACACAGCCTTCTATGCTTTTTGTCTTAATGCCAACATTGTGGAAGAGCCTCGGTATGGAGATCAGGCTAGTTCCCTCTTTGCTTGTTTTTATGGAAGTGCTTGGAGGCTCAGTTCCTTTCAGAAAAGCTTTCCCTGATTTGATGTGGCCATCTTTCTTTCCTCTGTATTGTTCATTTGCTAGTGTGATTTTATCATTTATACAGAGTCTGCTTTTAATTGCTTTTTTTTTCTATGTAAGATGCCAATAGTCATTGTGATTGCAGCAACATAGAAATATGTTTAATAAATAAATGATGTACAGTGTAGTTTGTATGAATGCATAGAGAGTTTTAGGGTGACTTTGCTTTGCCAAGTGTGGTCTGAATCTTGAAAAATCTCTTTTTTAACATTCTAAAGAAATATGGTAAATCATTTTACATTCTCATCTCTTTAAAGCACCAGAGAACTCTGTATCACACTTCAATGGTTACATTTAGAGGAGGGCCATGTAGCAAGTTCATTTTATCTTGAGATTTGTTTGTTTCTTTGCCATCTTGTCTTGGGCGTCTGTCAATGATTTTTAAATAAACTCTTGGCTAGGGTATATTGCACAATTAAGGTATTTCCATAGTAGTTAATGGGGCTAGGCCTGTGAACATTTGAAAAGGTGCTTTGTAACATATGTAAATGAGCATTTCTCTTAACATTGCTAAAGCGGCCACGCCTTTTCCAAACTTTTAGTGGCTGCTTTGAAAGCTGCTTCTGGCTGAATGTATTGGACAACCAGCAAAGCAAAATAACTAGGTCTGATGTGCACATAACAGCAAAAATTACAGTTTGAAAATGGCAAATATTATGAACTTTGTGAGAACATTAGGCCAGGCTACAAGCACAAAGCAAACATGGTACATTGGGGACTGAAGGCTGATTCAAGAGAAATGTATTGCCTCCTGGAACTGATTTTTCAAGACCAGCCAGAAACTTGCATCTAGATTTCAGCTGCCATCAAGCATCACTTTTATATTTCTATAAATGGATTTATTCTAATAAAGTGCAATTTTAAGAGAAATTCTTTATTTACTCTAACATGTTACAAAGCATCTTTTGTGTTACAGAACATATATGTTGGCTAAAGAATTTTGGGTGTTGAAGGCTACACATCTTAAAGTTCTTGTGATTGATAAACACTGATTGAAAGAATTGTAACTCAAAAATTTGGTCTGATGACTATGGCTCTGATTCTCGAGAATAGACCAGCCAAAAAAGAACACATATTGCAAAATGGGGCATAACTGGGGATAAAGGAATCTGAGGATGATGAATTTTCATTAAATGGAATCAGTGGAGCCTGTGTGTGTGTGTGTGTGTGTGTGTATAAATTCAAAAATTAAAATACAACTCAACCGCCCCAAGAACAGAACAAAACTAAATGAGACAAAAAACAAAATTCATTAAAGAAAGAAGAAAAGAAAAAAGAAAAAAATACACATGTATTGTCCCTACTAGTTGAATACTGATAAATATATTTCAACATTAGTAGTTTTCCTCTCTTGTGAAATAGATCCATATAAGCTTCTACAACTCTATTTATTCAAGCAATTTGACCTACCATCTAACTACAATTTTTAAAAAAGGCGATAACAGGTAAGCTCAACAACAAAAACTAACTTCAAAACCTTCTGTTAACAATCTGTTATTATATTTAACCTGCAGAAAGTTTGCATCAACTTCAAACTTTTCAGCCTTATCCATTACAGTCATTGTCTCTGGTCAGTCCAGGATTCAGTCTTTATAATAAAACTTTTCCTTAAAATTATAACTAGTGTCTTTCCATATAATTGCAGTTCATCCCCCAAAGTCATGATCTCTGTTGTAAGTATCTTCACAGCATTTGTCAGACCTGCCATCCTGCAGTGCAGGCCTTGCTTAGCTAGATGTCAGGCTGTCATAAGTAACTGGGGGGAGGGGGGAGCAGCAGAGTGGGCAAATGGGTGAGGGGAGAAAAAAATAAAGGAAAGAGAAAATCTTCCTACTGTGCCTTGGAAGCTGAAGCCTGTTCCAAGGTCACCCAAGGGAATGCAACACCTTGAAGCCCATGCAGCTGGGAACTGTTACAAAAACAATTTATTTGAAAGTGATTGCTCATTCAGGGATAATGTAGGAGGGCGATGAATCCCAAGGAAAAAGTTAACTGCTTGGTTTGGGTGTGAAAAGCTAGATTTGGCTTTGCTAGTCTGTAACATCTTGGCTTCAGTAAAGTATACTTTTACTGCTTTGGCTGTAAGAGTCTTCTTTCCTATTGACCAAGTTGGAATGACTGACATTTTGTTTTTCAAAAACTCCATGGATTTTTTTTAAAAAGACCAATTTATCACTGTTCCATTCTGTCATCTCTAAATGTTTTGGATTCATGATCCTTTCATCCTTCTCCATCAAACCTGTAATTTCCCAACAAAATTCCTTGTCCTCCAATTCTGCCAGCAACAAATTAATTTCCAATCCATCCCATTGCAAATTTGATTCTGCTGTTGCCTGTATCTGAGTATCCTCTTTAGTTAATTGTTGTTATTGCTTCATTAAACCTATTATCTAAATTTTCAAAGAGAGTTTGTAAGTTAAAAAGCATTTTTCTTTCAAAGGCTTTCAAGAAGACTTTTGTTATTTTCATTTTTAATGCAATCCAAAAATATAGGCAATTCCTCTCAAGGACAGTTGGTTCTACAACCAGCTAACCACAGGAGGAACTGAGATTATGTTTCCTACTATAGAAAATGAATAGAAGAGACAAAGGGGAAAAATCCTGTCTCTTTAAAAAAAAGGACCAAAGAAATATTCAGAAATAAAGTACAATAAAACAGCAAATGTGTTATAAACACTGGTAAAATTCTTTACTATAAGAATCAGATTGCTTTCACTACAAAAGATGAAATCTTCATGCTGTCAACTTCCATGCAGCAAAAGAAAAAGTGTTGCTACTCAAAAAAAAAAGTAGTAAAAATGCACATGTATAAATCAGCAAAGGAGTGATGGATAATTCAGCATTCAAACAGATGTTTAACATTTAAAATGTAAGTTAGAAGCAAGAGAAAACCAATTCAAAAAGTTATATTAAAACAAAGGTGCACTTGAAAATCCAAACAGCAGATAGGAAAAGATGGAACCTGACTCTCCAGCCGTTCTTACAGTGAATTGCAGCCATCAGGATTTCTCTTCACAGATAAGTAAATTGTAGTTGTCTTAGAGTCATCTGGAGTTGTTGCTAGTTGCTCCTGTTCGAATTTGAGAAGTGTGCCAGCAAAGAACTGCTTTGGAAGCAAAATCAGCTGTTCATCAGCAGGGAAAATAATCTCCAGCTGCTCAGGGTGTCATTTTGGAAGGACCTGCATGTTAATTAATAAAATTATGTTTTAAGCCAATGCTTTGTGATTTTCTACAGTCCTTTGAAATAATGAGGCATAAAAATGACAAAGAAAAATTTATTATATAACCTGGTAATATAAGGGAAAATGGACATTGAATGAACATTTACTGTTTCAAAAGGGCAGAAAACAAGATAAAAATCTGTTGAGGAAAAAGCTCACTCACTCCCTCACTTTCATGGTGAGACTTGCACACTTCCTAAACAAGCAAGAATCAGGCTCCCTAGAAATCAAATGACAGTCTCTGGGATGGGTCAACAGTGATAAGCCAATCATATAGATGTTTTGAAATTTCCCAAAGACTACCATAGAAAAATGCTTTTTATCAGAAATAGAAGGTACTATCTAAATATCCCTGGATCACCTTAAGTAAAGCAGAGAGGCAGCTACCACTTTTCAGAATAACTTTAAAATAAGCATAAACTACAAAGTTATATAAGTAAAGACGAAAGACAAGAATTCTTAAACAGCTCTAAAAATTGTGTTTGCATTGTATTACTCATAGCGAAACTAAAATGGATGCTGAAAAGTAAACTTTGGAGATATTTTGCTAAAATTACCTACTGCTACATACACGTTTTAGCAAATATTCTTCAGAACCAGCCTTACACTTGCCACTGTGCATCCAGATTGCTTCTGACACCAAAATCCCAATCTAATGAAGCTGATATGTAGATAAGACTGTATGGGAAAATGTTTAATAGCAGAATGAATGAGAAAGCCCTTAAATCAGTTAACAGTGGTGTTCCACAAGGCAGCGTTTTAGGTCCCACACTTTTCTTGCTCTATATCAATGATTTGTGTGATCAACTTAAAAGCAATTGTGTCCTTTTTGCCGATGACATAAAATTATTCAATACTACAGATAATTCTGTTGTTTTGCAAAGTGATCTCGACTATGTGTCTGAATGGTTATCTATTTGGCAACTTCAAATTTTGATCAATAAATGCTCTGTCTTACATATTGGTAAACATAATCAGAATGTCAAGTATAAATTGAGCGGCATAGATCTAGCAGATGACTCTCACTTTGTCAAGACCTAGGTGTACTTATTTCTGAGGATCTATGATCCAAAGTTCACTGTAACAGGGTTGCTAAAAAAGCATTAAGAGTTGTAAATTTAATTTTGCGAAGCTTTTTCTTTTCTGGAAACATTGTATTGCTAATTAGAGCTTATAAAATGTATGCTAGACCAATCTTAGAGTATTGTTCAACTGTTTGGAATCCCCACCATATATCTGACATCAGTACAATCGAGCGGGTTCAGAAGTACTTCACGAGAAAAGTCTTGCACTCTTCTGTACACAATAGAATTCCTTATGCTATTAGGCTCGAAATTCTTGATTTGGATAACTTAGAACTGCATCGCTGGTGGTCAGACCTAGGTAATGCTTACAAAATTATACATAGTAACACTTTACCTGTAAATGACTTTTTTTGTTTTAATCACAATAATACATCCAGACTGAGAAGGAAATTTGAAAAGGAAGATTCACCATCAAATTCTTGGGGATATGGGGCAAAAGAATTGTATATGGACTTAATGTATGAGCATCTAAAAGCCTCTAAAAGATTCTTTTCATTCAAAGAACAAAAAGACCCCACTAACTGAACTGATTCTCAACTCTGGTAGTAATGCACTGGGGAAGTTTAGAGGGAAGGGATTGTACAAAAATGAACTTTACCTGGCTGATGCCAGTAGCCAATCCCACCTCCAGGGCTCTAGTGAGACACATGGCCAATAGTTGTAAATAGGATCTGCTGGGTGCCTTTGCATCTGTTTTTCAAAATAAGCTGCTGATTAAAAGGATTTATGTGAAAATTAAATTCATATGGAGTAAAAATTAAATTGATTGGATAAAGAGCAGCCATGAGAATTATGAAATGCATCTTACTTTGGCCTCTTTCTTTATAAACTATATGAAGTAGCACTGGGCCAGGCAAAAACCTTGTTGACATCCAATGCCAGATATCTTATTGATCATGTAGAACTGAAGGTCTATAGCATTCTAACAAGCAGCTTTACTTGTTAGTCATGAAAACCTATTTCTGCCTAAACAATTAATGATTACTTTGTGGACGATGCAACCTTCAGGGTTATTATGGGACGAGACCTCTCACTTTCCAACACTGCAATGTCAATTTTTGTGTCCTATAGTGTGATGACAAGCAAATATTTGCAAAAACTCTTGAATCTAATCTTGAGCAGGATTTATTTTGGTGAAAAAGCACATATTAGATGGTATAAGTGTCAGATAAGGATATAGAGGACAGGTCATTGTTCATCAGTAAGGGAAAGTCTAAAGCTAGACTTTGTGCTATTTACATCTCTGATTATGGTTGCCCCAAGCCCTATTCTCCAATCATAAATGGCAATCTCAGAGCTGAGATTAAGTTTGCATGGCTCATATGGGGGTGCTCCTACAGGGCCATGTGGAAGATTTTGCAGAGCATCTGTTGGATAAAGTTGCTTGGATTTGTTCCCAGTTAGATACCAGCCTTGATACAAGTTCTGTGAAGGTGTCTCAAATGCAGTCCAGCTATGTTATTTGGGAGGAGCTTGAATCTGTTTGACCTGAGAAAGTGGACAGAGTCCTCATGAGTAAGAGCATGTCTACCTGCTTATGAGACCTAGACAGTGGTGGGATTCAAATAATTTAACAACCGGTTCTCTGCCCTAATGATTTCTTCCAACAACCAGCTCACCAAACTGCTCAGAAAGTTAACAACCGGTTCTCCCGAAGTGGTGCAAACTGGCTGAATCCCACCACTGGACCCAGGCCCCACCTGGCTGGCAAAGGCTTCCCAGGAAGTGAAGTTCAGTTTGGAGTCACTGTAGGAGGAGGATGTAATTGCTTTTGATGGAATAATTATTCCTTTGAACTATCAGGAAAATTTATATAGCTGCTCACCTCACATACTCACCTCTGAGCGGCATACAAAGTTAAAAACACAAAAACGATAGAATACAATAGCTCTCCCAAAGAATTTACCATCACTAGAACAGAACAACTTATCACCTCCTGGAAAGCCCTTGTCAGCCAGGAGGAACATCAATCAATCAATCAATCAATCAATCAATCAGAATACAGCTGGAAGGGACCTTGGAGGTTTTCTAGTCCAACACCCTGCTCAGCAGGAGACCCTATACCATTTCAGTCTCTTCTGAAAAACCTCCAGTGATGAAGCACCCACACCTTCTGGAGGCAAGCTGTTCCACTGGTTAATTGTCCTCAGTGTTAGGAAGTTTCTCCTTAATTCCAGGTTGCATCTCTCCTTGATTAGTTTCCATCCATTGTTTCTTGTCCTGCCCTCTGCTTCTTTGGAAAATAAATTGACCCCCTCTTCTTTGTGGCAGCCTCTCAAATACCGAAATACTGCTATCATGTCCTCCCTAGTCCTTCTTTTCTCTAGACTAGCCAAACCAAAATCCTGCAACTGTTTTTCATATGTTTTAGTCTCTGGGCCTTTAATAATCTTAGTTGCTCTTCTTTGCACTTTTCCAAAGTCTCAACATGTTTTTTTTGTAATGACCAGGGGCAGGTTTCAAAACCCGTCGCTACTGGTTTGCTCGTGGGCGCACGTGCACTCACGTGTGCACACAACGCTTCTGTGCATGCGCAGAAGCATCCAGGTGGGTGGGCAAAGCCTCCCACAGCCACCGCTGCTGGTTTGCTTGATCCAGGGCAAACCGGTAGCAACCCACCACTGGCAGTGACCAAATCTGGATGCAGTATTCCAGGTGTGGTCTTACTAAGGCTTTATAAAGTGGTACTAATACTTCACGTGATTTTGATTCTATGGCTCTGTTTATACAGTGATACAATACAATACATTTTAGTTGCTGCTGCACACTGCTGACTCGTGTTTAAATGATCGTCCACTAGGACTCCAAGATCCCTCTCACTGTTTTTAAGCCATGTTTTGCCTAATCTGTACTTGTATTTTTGGTTTTCCTGCCCAGGTGTAAAACTTTGCTTTTCTCTACATTAAATTTCATTTTGTTGGATAGGGCCTATTGTTCAAGTCTGTCAAGACCTTTTTGGATCCTGAGCTCATCTTTTGGGGTGTTGGCTATTCCTGCCAGTTTAGTGTTATCCACAAATTTGATGAGTTCCCCTTCTATTCCGTCATCTAAATCATTTATGAAGATATTGAAGAGCACTGGGCCTAAAATGGAATCTTGTGGTACCCCACCGCTTACCGTGTTTCCCAGTCTTATTTTCTTTTGAATCCCAAAATAAGCACCAGGTCTTACTTTGGGGGGGGATGTCTTACCTTAAGACTGCTGCAACCAGGCCTCCCACACCCCTACACCTGTTGCGCCACTGCCCGACTTATTCTACAGCTGCTTGCAGCTGCTTGTGGCCAGATGCCACATGGCATATTGCACCAATGCCACCACTCACAGAATGCCACACAGCAGAACACTGTGCAGCTCCCCATGCCAGTGCCGCTGCTCGTGGCAGAATGCTGCAAGGCTCATTGTGCCATTGTGATGAGCCACATGGTGCTCGGCTGCAAGTGGTGCTACTGGTATCCTGTCATGGCATCCTGTCACAAACATCCACACAGCATTCACATGGCATCCTGTCACAAGCAGTGGCACCAGCGCAATGCACCACGTTTTGTCTGGCTGCGCACAGCCGCAAGCAGCTGCAGAATAAGTTGGGTAGTGGTGCAACAGGTGTTGGGATGTGGGAGGCCTAGCTGCAGTCCTAAGGTAAGTGGGTATGGGGTGTGTGGGGCAGCTCCACCCCCTCACCCCTGTCCTAGCTTGATTTTTACACCTGCACATTGGCTCACTTCGTACAACCAGATGATGGGCAAGGCTTAACTAGGGCTTATTTTGAGGTAGGCCTTATATTAGTTGCAGATGTTAAAATTGGGCTAGGGTTTGTTTTTGGGGTAGGTCGTATTTTCAGGGAAACATGGTACTTCCATGTAGATGTAGTACCGTTAAGGACTACTCACTGAGTATGGTTCTTCAGCCAGTTAAAAATCCATCTGTGGTGATGCTGTCTATCCCATATTTTTCTAGCTTACCAAAAAGTAGGTTATGGTCTACTTTGTCAAATGCCTTGCTGAAGTCTAAATATACTATGTCCACAACATTTTATTGTCTACTAATTTAGACACTTTGTCAAAAATTGAAATAAAATTAATTTTTCATGATCAGTTTTTAACAAACTGTGCTGGCTACTAGTTATAACATTTATTTGTTTCTAGATGTTCACAGATCTGTTTTTTTATTATATTTTCCAGTATCTTTCTTCCCAGGTATTGATGTTAGATTGATTGATCTGTAGTTTCCTGATCTGTCCCCCCCACCTTTTTTTAAATATTTTTTTTCAAACATAAACATAAAATATATATTTTAAGAATGAAGTCTTTTTTTTAATGATAAGTTTATTTCCATTTTTAAAAACTAAGTTTTACATATATACATATGAAATTATTGCAACTAATGTATACAAATATGCGCCTATACCACTAATGAAATCCATTTCATTTCCCTCCCTTTCCTTT
>JANHZT010010283.1:27171-42788 GCA_032468215.1 Stegonotus admiraltiensis
TTGTTTGGAATTAAACAGTGGTTGTGAAGCTGGTGTGTGTCACATTCTTTGGGAATCCGAAGCTGGGGCAGAACACAATGTTACATTATTCTACCCTGTTTCCCCCAAAATAAGACATCACCCAATAATAAGCCTGATCAGGCTTTAAAGTGCATGGCAATAAGGCCAAGCACTTATTTCAGGGTTCAAAAACAATATAAAACAGGGTCTTATTGTCAGGGAAACACGGTATCTTGCGTAAAGCTTCAAGAGGTGGCACTTTTTTTCTGGTGCTGCCTTCCAATATTTGGCTCAGACCTTTCAGAGGGACCAAACACAGGATCACATTTCAGAGAAACAATTGCCAGACCTTTGGAATACCTGTGTTCAGGTCCCACTCATGCCTAGGATTAGTCTGACCTCTGGCCAAACTAATTGTTCCTTTAGTACAGTGGTGGTGAACCTTTTACTCACTGAGTGCTGAACAGGTACAGCGCTTCACACGTGTGTGTGCCATCCGCGCTAAAGCTCCAAAGACCAGCTGGAGAGCCTGAATTGTGAACATGCGCACTGGAGGCCCAAATGCCAGCTGGGGCGCACATGCATGTGCAGCTGCAGGTGAGTTGGCCAACAGCTTGCGTGCTTGGAAAAATGGCTCTGCATGCCACTTCCGGCACGCACGCCATATGTTTGTCATCACGACTTCAGTAGGAATAAATTACCTGTACAGTGTAATACAAAATATAGGAAATAAAGCACATTTTAAATGGTAATGCAATCGATCAATCAGAATAGAGCTGGAAGGGACCTTGGAGGTCTTCTAGTCCAACCTCCTGCTCAAGCAGGAGACCCTATCCCATTTCAGACAGGTGACTGTCCAGTTTTTTCCTTAAATACCTCCAGTGATGAAGCACCTACAACATCTGAAAGCAAGGTATTCCACTGGTTAATTGTTCTCACTGTTAGGAAGTTTCTCCTTAATTCCAGGTTCCTTCTCTCCTTGATTAGTTTCCATCCATTGTTTCTTCTCTTGCCTTCTGGTGCTTTGGAAAATAATTTGACCCCCTCTTTTTTGTGGCAGCCCCTCAAATACTGGAATACTGTTGTCATATCATCTCTAATGCCTTGGAAGGCTGAAGGAGATATTTTAGCTGTATTTAAAAGTCAAGGTGAACACATCTTATTAAAAAAATTGCCATAGTTTCTGAACTTAAGTTGTACAAGGCTTCTGCTGAATGCCATCTGTTTCACCAATAGGAAGCAATGGTCCTCTCTGAAACTGTGAGAGGAACTAAGCAGGGTGTGTGCATATGCCCTAATTTACACCGTGCATTTACCAGAAAAGTTTGATTCTGCACATAACTGTCCTGCTCTGCATTTATGTTTGGAGGGTTACCATTTTATTGAATTCCCTCAAAACCCCATTTTAGGTCTAGAGTTTATAGTCTATCTAAAATAGGAGTAAATTGTTGACATATGCACACTCATGTGCCAAACATTTATGCTTGATATGTCAAATGAATAAATTTATGTATGCAACATAAATTTCTGTTCTTTGGAAGCAAATGACCAGAGTTATCTTTAAAAAGTAAGAATACTGTGTCTACTAATGGAGAATATTCCTCCTAAATAAGTCAGCCTCTGCTCAAAGGGACTTAATGAGGAATAGCAAAAAGCTTCTGTTCTTTCTCAAATTAATTGGGTCTTGTCCACTGCAGTACTTTGCTTGGAAATTTGACAATAAACTCAAAGGCAAAAAGTTGATTTCCCCCCCAAAAGCACTACTGAAATGATAGAAGTGGTATTCTGTGGATTACTATAGAAATTGTTTTCTGGCATAAAGATGATGATGATGATAATGATGATGATGATATTTTTAAGACAAAGCTTCCTCAAGGCAGTTTAGTCACAAAAAAAAGGAGTGAAATGTATAATTATAAATTTCAGATAAATGCTTGTAAAATCTTCACTTGTTTTTGCTTGTTAAAGTGGCATTTTTCTAGATTCCCCACACGCAATCTTTCAAAGTAATTGTTTCTTACTGCTCCTCTGGGAACAAATGTGATGAAAATGCTAAGCAGTTCTATCTGAACTTGTTTTTTTAATCATCTGCATCTTGATGTGTTTCATTTGAAAGAATTCAGTGGCGTTAAGGCTTTGCCGTTGTTGTTGTGGTTGACAGACCAACTTCTTGTTCAGCATTTTTGGCCAGCTGATCAACAGCCACATTGCTATAGGTGGGAATTTTAGAGCACTAGTGCCACCCAAGGGGAGACAGAATTAGTGTCAAGCTCTGAAGCAATACTAAAAGCAACATATCCACCATATATGAGTTAACCCATTTTGCCCTGACTGGAAGAGATTAATTCATTTGCCTTATTTTATCACGCTATATCTTTTTTTTTTTTGCTTTTGATTTATATGCCGCCCTTCTCTGGAGACTCAGGGCGGCTTACAATGCGTTAAGCAGTCGCCTTCATACTTCTGTATATTTTATACAAAGTCAGCTTAATGGCCTCCACAATCTGGGTCCTCATTTCACCCACCTTAGAAAGGATGGTAGGCTGAGTTGACCTTGAGCCTGGTGAGATTTGAACTTGCAGAAATTACAAGCAGCAGATGTTAATAACAGTGTTTTAGTCCACTGTACTACCATGGCTCGTGGTAGTACGAGCCGTGGTAGTAAATCTTCTCAGTTTATCTCTGCAATATGTTACCAGGCAGACTTTTGCTTGTGATGTGTAGTTTTTGTGATTCTGAGTGAGATGTTAACTAAATTCAACATCATGTTTGGGCAATACTTTTATTAGGACGATGAGAAATGCACAAAAAGAACTTTTTAGCTTTTGAGTTCTCCAGAACTTCTTATCAGGCAACATCATGACAAAACAAATTATTTTATTTCTCATGGATTATCTATATTAGTCTTTTGCAGTAAAAACAGCAGATATCTGCGATACCTAAATTACTATTTTTTTATTGCATAACCTAACATGGATAGAAAGGATGGAGGGAAGAAGCTAAAATGTCACACACTTTGACTTCTTGGAAGTAGGGAGATCCCAGAAACAGAACCTAGGTGAAACAGGAGTTCCTGCCAACTGAATGCTACCCCACCCCAGATTGTCAAAGGAATCACCGCAAAAGCATTGCCACTGGGTTTTGGTTCATTCAATTTGCAGAGATACTTGGTTTGGCTTTCCAGAAGGGAAGGAAATGTCATGGTACCATAGGCACATAGATAGGCTGCAACCATCTCAGGCTGACGCATTCCTTGGATATGGATTAGAAAGACAATGTCCTTCTGGAGGCATTGGATATTGATGATCTGCCCAATGGTTAAAGTTGTATCTCCTTTTACATTTAGCCTATATACCTGTAAATAAATGCAAATAGTATATGAACAGCCAATAATGCTCCAATGGGCTCCTTTCAAAGAACTCTAATCCTGCATTTGTGCTGCCTCCCTGAAACTGTATGGAGAAATAGGGTATATATAGTACATAGGCTGGATTCATACAATATGGGCTAAAACGTGGTGGGTAGCTTAGAATTTTAAGTTGTGGGAACTAGCCATTGTAGTTAACCCATGATACAATTAATTTATTTGGGCATATGCCATATGAACAATGAATTATGTTTTGTTAACCCAACACTAGTGTGAACCCAACCTATACTCTGGACAACTTATGCAATAATTGTATTCTGGAGGAATAAAAACCAAAGTTAAAACTAAAAGATGTACAGATGCAGATCTCTTCTGTTTTGCCCAAATATTTCCTCCCCACACACACATTTTAGAATTTCAAGGATTAGTCTGACCTGGGAGGTGTTAAGACTGTCCATATTATTCAAAAGCCACTGATGGGATTAAAACATTTATCACTAATGGAAAGGATTATTGCTAATGTAATAGCTTTGTGACAACTGAGCTGGATCTCTCTGAATTACAAGATTATAAACCTACTGTTAGCCATTTTCTCTAGCAGGTTTTTAGAAGCAACATGATCCTGATGTGTACTCTCCAAAGTCAAGCTCTTATTTTATTGTTGACGTAAAAGGTTTGGGTATTAATCTTTGCGAGGCTTTACTATTCAGCCTTCAGGCAGAATGGATAAATGAGTTTTTAATGTGTTAATTGAAATATGTTATTCCATTCATTTAGAGATGGCTCTAAAGCTTTTTTAATGCCTGCATCTGTGCTGAGAGGATTTCCATAGTGGACTCAGTAAGAGAGCGGGTTTGACCTCTGGAATGCTTTTGCTGGCTGGAAGCTACTATTGTCAACCTCTGAGTAATAAGAGGGGAGAAAGGGCTTCTGCCTTTCCCCCAGACATAGAGGCATTCTTGTCGTTTAGGGATTTGGGTGGTGAGGTGGTGGTGGTGAAATCACTCTGAATAAGGCAAGTGCAAACTATGATGCTGCATACCAAGTATCTTCAATTGTTGAGAATTTAATGGAATTTAATGGAATCACATTACTGGCCATCTTGTAATACTTTTAAACAATACTTTAATTGAGGCTTTTAAAAAATCAATTATACTTTTTGGGATTACTCTCAGAAGTAAAGAAACCCACAATCAAGAAATTTGCCCTCGAGTAGTGGTTGGTAGAGTAGCAGTGAAGGCTTTGGAAAAGACATTCAGATGCCACAATACATCTCGATCTACGAAGACTAGAATCACTTAGGCAATGGTTTTCCTTGTGAAGCTATACAGAAGCCAAAGTTGGACTTTGAAGAAGCAGGATATTGTGGGTATTAATGTTTTTGAACTGTGGTATTGGAGAAGACAACTGAGAATCCCCAGATAGCAAAGAAAACCAGGAAATCCTAGAACAATCAACCCAGAGTTCTCACTTAAACCACAAATAAGTAATCTCAAAAGTTCATACTATGGATATATTGTGCAAAGAGTTTGCTCTCATGAAAAGTCCACAATGCTGAGAAAGGTGGAAGAGAAGAAAAGGATTAGCAGCAGGCAAGGATGGACTCAACTACAGCCGCAATTGGTTCACCACTGAAAGACTAGGTTGGAGACAGGCCATCATGGAAAAACATCTATCTGCTTGGTTGCTAAGGGTAAACTCTAAACCAAATGCTGAAATAAAAAAATGTTACAAGCTAGCAAAAAATAATTGTAGAAGTTCCAAATCACTGTTATCATCATCACCAAGTTTGTGTAATGATGTATGAACACATGAACTTTTGTTGGAACCTGTTCCTGAAACCCTCTGTTAAACTGCAGATATATTGAAGACACTTAGTGTGACTGTGTCCACACAACTGTGAGTTCCTAGATGTAAATTCGGGTCAAACAGCATGCTAGTTCTAAAATCCTGAAAACTTCAGCATTGATCTGTTGGAAGTCAGGCTGGCAGGCAAAATCATAAAGACAGATTTCATCAGTGATATACTAAGCAATCAGTAAGCAATGGCTCCATAGTGCAGAAGTCAAAAATGGCCCCAAGGAATATAGCAATTACCCAGCTCACTAGGAACAATTTAGTGAAGCAAGTGTGTTAGTTCGGGAAGCACTAAGATTCAGAGGAAACTCTCAAGGAAATTCTTAGCCTAGTTTTTTTTTTAAATAGTGCGTGTTCTGCACTACTTTCTGCACTAGAAGGTACAGCTTTACCTTCTCCTCCCCATATGCTGAGTCTTTAGCCTATGATGTGAATGCAGCATATGAGCATATTATTCAACAGTGGGATATTGTCTGCTGAGGTCTATTGTTGCTGTTCGCCTAGTGGCCAAGAGGATGCTTTGGCTAGGTAGACTTCCTTAGTCTTTGTTCCTTCCTTATCAATGCAAAGCACAAATGGGCACAATGATTCTTCTGTAACATCTTCTTTCATGAATGAATAAAGGCAGCTATCTCTTGGGTAAACAGTGCTTTTGGTCTGGGAAGGTTCAGTTCATTGCATGATCATTTTTTGCTCTTACAGGATCATATGCTCTATGCAAAAGAAATTGTTTTGCAATTCAATTTTATGTACATCTAAGCCCAAATTGCCATGTTCTATTTAGCCCATACCATTGTTTCTTTAAGCCTACCTATTACCTTCCCATGTTTGTGTACAGTTTGGTACAGCAAATGGCTACCTAAGACAAGAAGAAAATTCAACGAATGCTCTAAACTGGAGGGAGGTTGGGAGAAGTAAACTGCTATTGAAAGTAAGTCTGTTTGCTTTAACAACCATAAATGATGCATAGGTTATTTCATCTCTGGGCCTGACAATTCCAGAAGACCATAAGATGGCAGCAAAGAGTTTTGCCATATCTCTCTCCTGACATCTAGTGGTTGCTAGATTCGTATTACAGCTATGTATGATAGAATCTTTACCAGAAAAATGAGATGGCAGAACACAATACCAATCATGTAATCAGCACTGGTTGAACACATGCTTCTTTATGTGGGGAGTGTTAGTGTAATAGAGTTTCCTTACCAATTAAGTTTCTGGCCTACTGGTAGTAGTTCTCACAGACCTGAAGCAGAAGTCATTCCAAGTTCAGAAAGTTGTGATCTGAACTATTAGCATGCCATGCACATTGAATGAATATGTGTTCTGTCACACAGAGCTAGGTTTGCTCCACAAGTGGAACATAACAGATTCATACAACATTCTAAACCCAAGCTAAGTATTGTAATCCACCTGGTATTGTTGCATGAGATGTAAATCCATTGTATCCAAGTATATATCTACTGTAGTAAACTTCATTTTAGTTCTAATAGATGGTGAGTTTTGACTGTTTTACATAATTTTACCACCAGTTTAGGAAATTAGCCAAACCAAACCTGCAATCTTTTTAATAGGCTGTTTTAAAAAAAACACCACCAAACATTATAGGTTGCAATTACAAGCTACATTATGAACTGCTGTCTAGTGAAATGTCTCTGAAAATATGTGACCAAGCCTTACATCCCTTATTAAGTTAGGCTTTTGATAATACTGAACATATTCAATTTGTAACTAACCATTTTGGACATGAAAAGGCAGAAGATCCCAGGGTGCCTATTAGCAAAATAAGATTTTATTTTCACATATTTCTATATTAGAAGGTACAAACTACCTAACAGAGAAATCCAATCCAGCTTCTTTACGGGATTTTTATTGTTGCCTGACATAGGTAAGCATTCCAGCAAACTTAGAACACTTTTGCTTGACCTGCCAGTCACAAAATAGGAGATAAGATCATGCTGGACTATAAGCAACTAGTAATTTTGCTTTGTTAAGCTATCTGTGATCTCATCCTATTGCTCAGTAGAAGTAATACCCCTTTCTCAGATACAGCCACAAATTTAATCTGCACTTTCTCTTAAATCAGGGTTTCCCAAAGTTAGTGGGAACTTTAAATCCCAGAATTCTCCAGTCAGCATGGCTAGCTGGGAAATTCTGGAAGTTGAAGTCCATATGTCTTAAATTTGCCAAGATTGGGAATCTCTGCCTTAAGACTTGTTTTAGGATGTGCAATTTTTAAGAGATTTGCATTTGGAATGGTTTGCTTCTAAATTCTGAGTCCATGAACACCGTTCATTTTGCTAAGTCAAGCTTGCAGCTCTCTTCAACATTTGTGAGGCTGAAGTCTTGAGTGTCAAAAATGGAAAATTAATCCACTGGTTTTCTTTTAAAATGAAAATTAAGTAGTTCTCTGCAGCCTATTAGATCAATTGACTTGTTATCCCTGCTTTGACCTCATCAACAATTCAGAGCAGGTCAGAAAAATACATTTATCTTTGAAGTTCATTCTTCAATTTTTATGGAATATTCTTTTCTGATGGCACAAATGAAAGAGCAAGTAGCAAATAAAACAAAGGTTTTTGAAGTGCGGGTATAAATAACATAAATCTGGAAAGGCTTAACATTGCTATGATTTAGCAGACTCTTAAAGACAGTAACCACTATTGAGCAAGCAAGAAGGTCAAACTAAGTGGGTAAAGACTGTTTATTTTTTGCTTGCTTGTAGGAGCATATGACAGATTATGGAATTGGAGATAATGTGCTAACATAAGTTCACAGATCATGCTACACATCTTGGTTTGTTTAACCATCACTTACTAAATAAACCATAGCGGTTGGCTTTCTGAGCCACAACCCATGGTTTATAAAGCAGTGGCTGGATTTATACAATATGCTAAACCAAAACAAGGGCAACTACATTACTGGCTTAGCGTGATGTACAAATCTAGCTACTCTCTTCTTCAGCAGACTAGAAAGTTCAGCCAAGAGAGAAATGGATTTTTTGCAGTTAGCACCAAACATTTACTGCTATTAAAAAGTAACCCCTGATGCCCTCAGCCATAACAGCTCTGTAATTCCAATAAATATATATGATCCTTTGGGTACCAAACAAAATGCTGAAGAGGAGTATCCTTTTCTGCCACTGTAATATAGAGACAAATTGCATTTAGGCTGCAGACAGACAACAGGTACAAGCAGGAGAGTTGGTGAGACAAAAAGTTCTGACACTACTTGAAATGTGGGTGGATCCTTCCTTTAACCCAATAGTTTACACAGGAAAATCTTATATGTGATTTCTTTTCCTACCCATACAGGCAGAGTACTATAAAAAGCTACTTAGTAATTATCAGTGTGGTGCTTTATCCATCCGTGGGCCAGCTTTTTCTTCTAAATCAGCTATGTTCACTGTCTTAACCAAGCAGGGAAAATAGGAGTTGGACATAATAAGGGGAAAGCTGTTTCCACTCTTTGGTTCCAAATCATTTTCTGGTTAGTGTGAGAAAATGTAAATAATGTAGAACTAAGTTTATTTGGAGTCAGTATCCTTGATACGTTACGATTACAAATACTAGGTAGGGATGACTAAGTATTACCTCCAGGTTAGAGTTAACAGTACAGGAATCAACATCAGAACAAGATTAATCACATGGGAGATAGGAGGAAGTATTTTTTTCTATATACTGGTATCATAACCAAGGTTATCAGGTGGAAAAATGACCTACTTCCTTTTGTTTATTGACTGCTAGCGATAACAAGTGATGCTTGAACCAAGAGGCTCCAGGAGAGAACAGTAATGAGTTCCATTTTTTAAGATCACATGCTGTTCTACTGGTCATTTTACTTAAATACTTTCCACATTATATATGTTGGTGTCTAAAACTTTCTGCCGCACAGCCTGATGAATTTGTCTGTGCAGGATAAAATTCACCACTGGGAGGATCATGCTCATCTTAAGGAATAAAGGAATGTTTTGTTTCTTAAAGTAGTTTTTGTGATCTCTTTGGTGGATCGAGCTTACTGGGAAGACATGAAGGGGGCATAGTCCAACAATAGTAAGGGTATATATGGCTATTTAAATTTTGCTAAATCAAAATTTTCATGCAAGGAAACCCTATGTATATTTTCCTAAAAAATAGTTAGAAATGACAGTCCTGCCTAAGTACTAAATTTATCTAGCAAATATTGAAAGCTAGAGCTGGGATTAAAAGTGTGGACACCCACACATGCAAATTCATATTTGCACACATATGCATCATGAAACATCTATAGGCTGTTTACATTCTCACTTTAGTCCAAGCTTTCATTCTGCCTTCATTCAGTAATATTCAACCAAAATTGGAGGCTGAACTGCTGTTTAGGAACATAAAGCCCCTAGTTTAGTCCCTGGTATGTCTAGTTTATGGAGCTGAAATACCAGGGCAGGGAAAAACTTTTGTCTTGTGATTTAAAAAAAAACCCTAGAGGCCAGGCAAAATAGAGAATACTTAATAGCCAAGTGGGCCTAATTTCAGACAGGTAGCTTCCATCAAATAGGATAACACATATTCTGAATGTAATAGAATTGGTACTGATGCATCCAGTGTAAATATTTGTGCAAGGGTTATTACACTGAGATTAAGCTGTGCTCCTGTATTATATATTTCTGTATTTTAATTTTATCTTAACTTATATCTATGGCATTCAGGCCATAAAACTTTCTCCATATATAGGACAATTAGGTACCCAGGAAGTTCTCCTACTCCTGAATTCCTTCTGGATGAGATGTATTACAACAAATTAAGTCATAACATGGAAAAATATGTAACCTATAATATTGTAATGCAAGGTTCTTCTTCCTTCATTCCAAAGCCTAGTCTTTAATCTGTTCTTATCTTGCTTTTAAGTAACTTCTAATCTTCTAGGAAATTAGCCTACTGCAAGGTCCAGAGGAGAGGAAGTCCTGAACATGAAAATTGCCAAGATTCCACATGAACAGATTTACAAAAATTGGACGTTTCTAGTTCATTATTGCTAAATTCTCTCTGTGCTCACTATCACCTATGTAATTATTTTCATTCACATGCTCTATTTTTCATCCTTTCCTAACTCAACTCGTTTGTGAGTTTGCAGATATGTTTTTTTGATGGCCTATCTATTTTGAGGTTTCATTCCTCCTAATATACTAAGAAAGACACATTGGACAGTCCCAGAACTAATTGGTGAAAGTTTATAGCAGATGTCAGCACTTAGTGAACCTTGATTTATCTTGAAAACACAACTGGACCTAGTTAGTGCTTGGATGGGAGATTACTAGGAACTCCTAGAGCTTTTAAGTTAAGATGGGAAGTTTAAAAAAAACATGTGGCAAAAGCAATGGAAACCATACTGTTTTATACTGTTGCCAAAAAGAATGAACGGACATATCCATGGTATCACCAGGAGCTAAGTGTGACTTAAGAGATATTTCTAACTAGATAAGGTGAGAGGATTAGCTTCTCTGGTTTAAGGATCACTTTGAGTTCCAATAGATTAGTTTAGATTAGTTCTCATATAAACTGATGGCAGAGCCTTGGTGATATGATCACACTTGCTATGGCTGTTTGGTCGTTAAGAGCGGTAACTGGAGCCATTCACAGCTTTGTGCAAAACACTCTATGGCTTATTGTATCATATACACCTATTCTATTCTTCTGTCCTTCTCTATCCAGAAGCAACCAATAATTTGTAACTAGCAATGGATTATGAATCCAGAGCAAATGAAAAGCTTTGCAGTATGTTAAGGAATGTTCCTTTAATGAATTCCTTATGACCCCATGTGCTTCTCGAGTCCACCTATAGTAAAGGGAGAACTCTGAACTGGTCATGATGGGCAACATTCAGGGGGTTTTTTGGGGGGGGACCTGAGAAATTGTATTAGGAGCAAGATTCATCCTTAGTTTGGATGATTCCACCCCATAAAGAGAATGTGGACTGAAGCATCACAATATTGTGAAAACAATCTTCTTATATCTTTGTTGTTTTTATATACCTCCTTGTGGGAGGAAAAGCCAATTTAAACATATGGAAGAATATTTTTTTAAAAAATAATCAAACAATTAGATAAGTGTCAGGCTCAATGCTGTTCTTTTTAGGAGGATGTTCAAAGTCCGTATAAGTAGCTTCCAGCAAAATCTCTCCAACTAGAATTTATCCTACCTACACATTACAAAGCTGTGTTGCATGGCTCCTGCTAAAATAGAATGGCTCATAAAATTTCCCTTTACCCCAAACATCTGGAACATGCTTGGCCTCCTAAATAAACATAAGAAAAACTTGGTTGAAGATGATGAAGCATCAAATAGTTCTGGAGCTATATAGCTTGCCATAGGCTCCTGTCTTGCTGAAGTTCTGAAAGGATGTGGAGATGTGCTAAAATTTGACCATAATCTGTAATTGGAATCTGACTATTAAGCCGCCAGAGCTGAAAGGGAAAGGCAGTAGATCTGCATCCAGCCATGGTTTGTTCTTGTTGTTGCTGCATTTTAGAGAAAGCAAGATAGGGGTGCAGAATTCCAGCTTACCAGTTCCCAAGGCTGTTGGTTCTTTCTTGCAGTTTGATGCTCTGAAGTCTAAAATCTTTGGATTTAACTCCCTTTCACTAAACTCTTGATGGGAGAAAGGAAGAGAGAGCATCATATCCACTTTCAGTGTTATATATCCATTTCCCCCCATCTTTTTTCATTTGCACAACATGCAAAACAGGCTTGCTTGCTAGAAAATATTTTGAGTTATGTCCTGAGAAATCTGGTATAGTGTAAATGTTCATTTGCTGCTTAAAAAAATGATTTAGCAAGTTAACCAAAAAAAAAACCCTATTTAGGCATTTTAAAAGTTATTTTTCGCAATGTCTTGGCTACTTGGGACTAGCACTATAGCTGGAGCTATGGTGGATAATATGATTTAATTTAATTTGCATGAGAGATAGCTAAAATATGATTTCTAAACTCATTTTATCCTTCTGAGGAAAGAGCAGATACTTCTGAAGGCTTATGGCCCTATTATAAAACGACACATAACATTCTGGCTGCAATAGGTGAACAGACCTGACCTGAATTTCATACTTGCATGGATATTTGGGAGCAAAATCCCTTAAGAAGGGGGACTACAAATGCAGTAGCAGATGCAGAAAACCTAGTTAGTACTCTTGACTATTCATGTTTTGTCTCTTTTTTCTCAGTGGGATGTTTGCAAACTTCTAATGCAAGGGAACTGAAAGATCACATTCCAAAAATAAAACAAAAAACCAGAAGGCTCAGAAACTGCCCGAGAGTAAGTTGAGACATCAGGTTTTCAACACTGGACACAACAAGAAGGGAACCAAACAGGAATGCTGTTACAGAGTGTGGCAGATTATACAATAGTGCCTGGCTTGATGATAAAGATGTGGATCTGTTCCTGTTCTTTCCTTTCATAGCCTGAATGATCACAGCAGTCCAACTAATTCAGTCCCTGCCTTGTCCCTACTACTTCCTCTCCCGCCTTCATTTGGTGAGGGTCCCACAATGGGAGTGTCAGAGAAGACTGAGCTGACTGAATCTGGATCTGACAATTTTCTCTCTACCTTCTGGACTCCTTTGGGTGCATGTTTGGGGGAGTTGGTGGGTTTGCATTTGCCATTCTGGCCTTGGGCTCTGCTTGGCACTGTGTTCCGATTTAATCCTTCCTTGTCCCCAGTCACTTCAGCATTGTGATTCGGAGTGGTGCTGAGCACTGAAGAGTTGATACTGTCCTCTTGTTGGTTAGCCTGCTTCTCATTGCTGCGGCACCAGCAACGGCATGGAGTCAGATAAAGATAGATGAGCACAAGAATGACACTCAGGATACAGCCCACTAGTGTCGTGTAGGCTGTGTTGAGCATGTCCGGGACTCCATGAAGGGTATAGTTATGGACTGTGACTTGTACATAAAGGGTCTCATTGAACACCTGGCTTACTGCATAACAGGTATACAGACCCATATCCTCCGTGCTGATATTACTTATCAGAAGGCTTCCATTTAGCAGCAGAGTAATGGTGTTATTATTGTCCCCCTGTTGAACACGCTCATATCGGGGTGTCACCCATTCCTTAACTGTCACTCCTCGTTGCCTGGTATCACAATTGATGGTTACCTTGTCCCCACGGTGGAACTCTAGGGCTTGCTCCTTGAAGGCACTGCAGTTCATGCCCCCTGGATCATGCAGGCTGGAAATTGTGATGTTTTTATTCTTGGTCTGATCTAAGCATTGGAGCTCTTCCTCAAAGTCCACAGCTGAGCTTAGTTGCCGTTTCTCCCAGTGGGTGAAGAGATTGTAAAGCTCACAATGGCAGCTGAGAGGGTTGCTGTGAACATAGAGGCCATTCTTCATCCAGGCTGGGAGCCCATTGACCTCCTTCACCTGCAGGTTCTTGATCTTGTTGGAAGAAAGGTCCAGCAGTGACAATTCGGGAAGTTTGGCCTCTCCATTTTTTACCAGCTCCAGGGGGAAGCGGGAGATCTCATTATGGCTAAGGTACAGTTTCTGGAGGCTGGCCATATCATCAAAAGCTGTGCGGTCAATCTTGGAGATCTTGTTGCTAAATAGGAGGAGCACCTCCAGCTCGGTCAGTTTACTGAAGATGTTCTCTCCTAGTGAATCAATGGCGTTGGAGGAGAGGTCCAAGTATTTCAGGTGGGGGACGTTGCTGAAGGCCTCGGTGGAGATGAAGTGAAGGCCATTGTGGCTGAGGAACAAGGAATGGAGATGAGAGAGCTGGAAAGGAGTCCACTCCGCTCGCAGGTGGGTCAGCTGATTGTGGCTAAAGTCCAAGACAACAGCATAATGAGGAAGGTGATGAGGGAAGACTTTCAGGTCCGCTTTGGAGCAGCTGATGATGTTGCTGGCACAGACGCAGTTCTTGGGGCAATTCAGCGCCAACCCCCCTTGCCGGCCAGTGCCCAAACTCAATAGCACCAGCAGCCAAGATGCTTTAAAGCTCAGAGCAAGACATTGACGGGACACCGGAGCATCCTGAAACCACATTGTAAGTCTCAGCGAGGAAGAGTCAGGGTCCCGTTTCTGGAGAAGAGAAGATGGAGGGGCAGGAACCATGGAGGTAGCAGTGGGGGAACTGGGACAGGCTCCTCCCGGCGCTGGCAAAGTCCGGCGTTTGCCAGAACACGAAGCAGAGGGCGGGAACGAGGCCGAGGGGGCAGAGGACCCGCTGTGCTCATCCCCCGACCAGGACCGGCAGGATCCACCTGCTGCCAAGCGCGATCCGGAGGACGGCGAAGAGCAAGCCCTCGTCGCCCGCTTCCTCCAGCCCCGCTGGGGAAAAGATGCCTCTCATGGACAAGTCAAGCCCGGCTCCCGCTTTGATGTCCGCTCCTCCTCCCCTCCTCAGCCTGTGGTCGGCCAAGCCCTGCAGCCTGCCACGCGGTGTTGCATTGCACCAAGAGTCCCCCAAGCGGCAGCGCCAACCGCTCGCTCGCTCGCCCGCTCACTCACTCACCGGCGAACGAGGCTCCTCTCCCTCCGCCGCTCAGCCCATCCCGGCGGGTCGGTTCCCGCAGCGCTGGCTTCTCATGCGGCCTCCTGCCGTGGCAGAAAGGAAGAAGCGGGCCGGGCTGTCGAGGAAGCCGAAGAGGGCAGCCCCTGATTCTGAAGGAGGAGTCCGGAGCCGCGGCCACTTCTCTCCGGCGGGGTTGGGAGCGGGAGGCTGCCGAGAGCTGTCCCGCGCGACCAGAGGGCTGGCGGGGCTTGGGAGGGATGGCTCGTGGGCGCAGAGGTTCGGCAGTGCCGAACAGGCTTCCGATGGTGAGGAGCGGTCAGCAGAGCGACGACACGGCGGGAGCCGGAAAGGTTAATCCAGGCTGGTTGACTGGAAGCAGGAAAGGCGGGCAGGAGGGCTGCGCGCGCATGTGCGCGCGTCCTGGGAGTGCGATGGTCTTGCACACTAGCTCCTAGCACGCTCACGCTCACACCCACCCACAGCCTGTCAAGGGAGGAGGAGGCTGGCCAAAGCAGTCCTAGAGAGCGAGCCCCAACACACACACACTCACACACACACTCTCTCTCACACACACAAAGACGCACCGCCGGCGCTCTGTCAACCTGGAAGCTACTCCAAACTGCAGCCCAGGGAGTCCGGTCCTAAAGGGAGGCTTCCCGGTGGAATGGGAAAGGCTGCCGAAACGGCGCCCTGGCTGCGTTGTTGGACCCTCCCTTCTCCTCCCCGCTAGAAGCCGGCAAGTGGTGCCAAGTCCCGACCTCCGATCGGAAGGCTGTTCTCGTCAGGGCCAAAGAAAGGGAGCGGGTCCGCCGCCGGGTCTACGGCTGGCTCGCTCTCCGAGAAAGAGCCTCCTTCGGAAAAAAAAAAAAGAGCCTGGCTGCATTCGCGCCAATTGTCTCTTGTTATTG